>CAUYSK010026064.1:0-13614 GCA_963575035.1 Avahi laniger
CTCATGCTTGTAATCCTAGCACTCTGGGAGGCTGAGGCGGGTGGATCGCTCAAGGTCAGGAGTTTGAGACCAGCCTGAGCAAGAGCAAGACCCTGTCTTTACTAAAAATAGAAAGAAATTAATTGGACAACTAAAAATATACAGAAAAAATTAGCCGGGCATGGTGGCGCGTGCCTGTAGTCCCAGCTACTTGGGAGGCTGAGGCAGGAGGATCGCTTGAGCCCAGGAATCTGAGGTTGCTGTGAGCTAGGCTGACACCACGGCACTCTAGCCCGGGCAACAGAGTGATACTCTGTCTCAAAAAAAAAAAAAAAAAGAATGTAAAAAGAGAAGAATATAATTATAGGTGCTAGAAGTGGGAAAGTTAATTTGAAATATGGAGGGGGGATGTACATTTAAAAGCCATCAAGAAAATTCCTCAAAAAGAAAACTTTTTGTTTAGTCAACCACATTGATGGGCCATTTGTAGTGGAAAATAAAACTCACAGCATACTAAAGTCTAGGAGTGATGTCAAAAGAAATAAACAGGAATTTTTGTGAGTTTCAAAGAAAGTCTGAAGGAATGTATTCCATATTGAGTTAAGATGGACTAGAGCTAAGGGAACATGCACAAAAGATGACACTGGAGAATTCAGCAGAAGCAAGAAATCCAAGAAAGAAGTGACTCAGAGTAATGGAAGCTCCTCTAGAATTCATGAAGATATTTCAGGAGAGAGGTGGGGGTGCTTGTTTTCCATTTTATGCTGGATGGGGATTCTTCCCACTTTAATTTACATGATATAAACATATATGGCAATGGAAGGCGGGTGGTGACTATTTGGGGGACAATCTCAGTGGTAAACATATGGGTCACAACACATTTAGAGGAAGAAAAGAAGAAATGGAGACAGAAACAAGGAGTCATCAAAGAGGTAGTAGAAAATGGTTTTGGATTATTTCCAACATGGATGGCTTTATGTCTGGACTGGTTAAGATGTAAGATGGCATGAAATCTGTTTACCTTGAAAAGTCCCTTCAGTGCCGTAATGCAATGCCCTGCCTGTCTTTTTGTTGCTGTTGTTAAGGGATTAAGCAACTTTGATAACAGTCTTTACTTTCAATGAAGGAGAATGTTAATTTTGTACTTTTGGGGGATGAAATGGATATGAATTTCTTTTACTTTCCCTGTAAACCTGACTAGACCACAATTATTATAATTCTCAAATTAACCAAATTGTCTGGAATTTGAAAGAAAAATTCAACTATGTATTTTCTGAGTGTAGAATAGTTATCATTTCATTTTCTGACACAAAGTAATGATGAACCCAGTGGGTATGTCTTTCAGAACAACCATAGAGTCTGTGCTTTGACTACAGGGATAATATTTTAGATTCTAGAATAGAACATATAGTGTAAATGATTCCTTGGTTCAGAAATATAAAAAATCTTACATAGTTATTAAATATAGTTGTATACTTACTTGAAAGTTGTTGAAGACTGTCTATGAATTAGAATGCACCTCAACATAGGGCACATGGAAACTCAAGAGATATCAGTTGAACAAAACTTTTAAGGCTACCAATTTATTGTTTTAATTTCCTGTGAAATTCAGGTCATTATTGATAGTTTCAATTGCAAATGAATCAAATAAAATTTAGTTTTTCAAGTTGTAGTTTCACATCACTGCAGATGGAATCTTCATCTACATAATAAAGTGTAAAGAATTTCATATGTTTGCCAAAGGCATCATGTTGTTTTTACCGTTACTCTAACCTTCTAATCAGTTTATATTTTTAAATGTTAAGGGGTTTCAAATACTTATTACAGAGAAAAAGCGTATTGCTCTGTTAAGGAGCTTCAGGTATTTACTTTGTAGATGCGATTTAAATTACTCTGGGATTTATATTTGACCTAATGGATATCCATAACTATTTTGGCTGTAGCAACATGGCTTTCATTTTGCATAACTAATAAGGGTAACGATGAGTCAGACTAATAATATTGCTTTCTGCTTCTTTAGCATCTTTCATCTGTAGCTCGCTAAATACTTTATAAACATTAATTAAACATCACAACACACCTTGGAGGAAAGGTTAGCATTATGGTCCTTTTATGGGGAAACAGATATAGAGAGCATAGGTAAGGCACATATTAAATATACAGAACTAAGTTCTATAGGATAAAGGTGCCAGTAACGCTTCTTCCTGGGTACAGAGGGAGAAGCATAGGTGTAATTACTACAAAAACCCGAAAGTTTATTGGGAATGTGAGTTTCAGGAAACCCAGAACCCTTTGTGAATTTAAGTTCAGAGACGAGGTATTAAACTGAAGTTCCTGGTTAGAAGAGTGCCCAAACTTATGTTTTTCCTGATGAAGTGGAAAATCAGGTCAGGATTACTGCAATGCGCTTGAACTTAATAACTGAAATAGAATCATATGATCTGAGTGTTCTAGCACAGCCCTGATTTCAAATAAGCTGATCTGCTTCTCCCATAGATGGATTCAAACTGTTCTTATCGTGCGACCTAATTTTCAGTTTTGAGAATCAAATCGCCATAACTATTATAGCCAGTTTTAGGGCTTTGTTTCTATATTCCCAAATGAGGTGGGTATTGAGCAATTACCAGACGATGTGGGTGATTCAGATGCATATCAATTGTCAATTTCATCCAATTACTAGTAACACAGATAGGAATTCAGCAAGCTAGAGTTTTATTTTTTTTTTTCTTTCATAAAGAAAGACTGAAGAGAGGCCGGTATGGTAGCTCTAAAGTGGTGTCAGTGACTCAGGCTCCTTTTTTTTCCTTCTCCACCATCCATTGCATGTGGTTTCCATTCCTAAGATTGTCCTGTGGTCCAAGATGGTTGCTAGGGTTCCAGATATTACATACATGTTCCAGAGAGGAAGCAAGAAAGACAGAAAGGCATATTCTAGCTGTTTGTCTTAAGGAAGTTTCTCTAAAGGTTCTCTAACTATTCCTCAACCATCCCTAGCTTCAGGAGAGGTTGGTAAATGCTCGTTTAGCTGGATACATTACTACTTGCAATAAAATTAAAATTGTATCATTAAAGAAAATGAAGAGAATAAATGTTGGGGTAGGTGAATAGTGGTCTTGGCTATAGCAAGAAACCAAAATTAACAATTAAATTAACAATTCACAATTAATTTAACTGTACTCTGGACAGTGAATTATACGGTTTCGCTTTTGGTCTTGCTGATATTGACTGAAGAACTGACACATTTCTACTGCATTTCGTGATCCGGAGGCACCGCCTATGGGTGTGTATGTGTGGCCCTGGCAAGAAAATAACTGAACCAACAAGTGCATCAGCAGAATTGTCTGGATATGTTCTTGCTGTGTTCCTCTCCACCCTGTCTTTGGTCATGAACTTAAATTGAGCTTCCTGGTGTGCTTGCAACTCAGCTGCTGCTGCTTATAGTTAGGCAGATCGAGGACAATGTACATCTCTTCTTAAATGTTTGATTATGATAATCTGGAATGTAGAGCTGCTTTCCTTCTGGACAACTTTCTATATTGTGCTGTGAGTGTGCGTGTCTCTCTATGTGTTACCCTATCCTAAGGTTTGCCTGCTCCTCACTCTTCAGACACTGGTGTCGGGAGGAGTTGGAAAGCATGTAATAATGGCTTATTTGCTTGAAAGGAGTATTTCATTTAACAAAATTGTAATTGCAAAAAGATGTGGGCATCCACTTGTGATCCTTTGTAATTAGATATGACCTCTAAGAAGCAAATGATCAATACTCCATTTGAATTAAACATATGGTCAGGTGAGCTTTAAGAAGAGGGGGTAGCTTGGAGACACAGTCTGAAATAATGCATGTTTAAGTGCTTCGAAAATACTAAGAGCATTGTTATTTTACTTTCTCTGAGTGCCACTTTGGTATTCCACAACTTCATCTATATAGATACACAGCTAAGGGGCTGAAGAAAGTTTACAGTTTATTCATGGGGCAAAAGAGCTGTTAAGGTTGGTTAAGAATGACATTTGGAGATCTGAGGGTCGCTCTACTGGTAGCTAGCATACATACGCTTAGCCAACACAACAATATAGAGTACCCTGCATACTTGTGGTGGTGACTTAGAGTTTAGAAAGTAACCCCAGTTTAATTCTAAATTTTTACTATGGCAGGGTTGTTGATGAGTCAGTTCTCACTAAAAATTTTAATATTTTGTTTCCTTAGTGTAGATTTAGGAGCTTGTGGGTCACTGTCTGAATGAACCTGGTCTCTTCTGTATCTCTGTGTGTGGATTTGCACTTTCTTCTTGTCCAGAAGCCACAACCAGTCACTCTTCAGGGCGCTCAGTTTGGCGAAGTTTTAAGGGTCTCCATAATAATGCCTCTGTTGTTACACCCTGGGTTTGAAACATAATTAGAGCTAGATAAAGAGTCAAGCGGATGAAGATCAAAATGTCAGCTTTATTACCAATGACAGTGATAGTGAAGAATGTGGCTCAGTTTCATGGTAACCGTGGATTTCCTAGGGCTGTGCCCAGAAACAGGCAGCCTTTCTTCTGGTTGCCTGCAGGCTTTGCTCTGCAGGGCCAGTCCCTTTTACCCAAGATGACATATAATCTGTTGTGCAAACCAAGACACTTTGGAGAGTTAGAGGGGGCATTAATAGAATGAAACTAGGACTGTCCTGGGAAAACTGTGGCATAAGATCATTGACTTTTATCTCATAACAGCAGCCAAAGAAGAAAGCACATCTTCAGGCAGGCAGATTCTCTAGAGAAATGGGAGAAAGGGGCTTAGCCTAATGCACTCAGTTCCTTCTTTCTAACACAGGAATCATATAAATCAATTCTTCACCCCTGGGGAGAAGTGAGGGATGGTCCAAGAATCTAGCTGTGTTCATGGAAAAAATCCATCTGCACAGATTCCATAGGAGTTCAGAAAGGAGGTTTTCCCCATCAGGCCTGCTCCTAATATTTGCACAGCCAGAGGAGGGCCAGAGTGAAATGCTGTAAGCATAGGGCCTGAGGAGTGGTGTAAGAGCTGACTGTTAGCACCTCTTCTCAACTCCATATTTAATGATGTGTTGCTTGGTAGACTGAAATAGGCCATGGTGGGAGTATTTATGCCATGGGAATTGGCATACTACAAATGAGGGACTTCCTTTTCCTTTCTCCAGTAGAGCTGGTTAAAAAGTCATCAGCATACCACTTGCCCCTGGACTGGAATTTTATATTCCCTAAGTGTATGGTTTATACTTCCTCCTGCCCCCATTCTCTAGTGAGGTTGTTCGTGATCAGTGATTATCAGCACACTTATTATTGCTGTGAAAAAACTCCAACTTCTGCACCATCTATATGCCTCTCAGGGATGCACTCCATTGGGCCTGCTCCTCATGGTCTAAACAGCTATCTGTGCTCTGTGCTCTGGGTCTGCTGTTCTGGCAGAGCCAAGGGGTCTGAGAATGGGTTTCCATATGGCACTAAGACTGGCCATTCAGTGCATGCCTGCATAGTTCCTTGCCAAGTCTACAAACGTGGAAAGCACAAATGTCACTTTGATGTGTTTAGAGTCTTCCAGGCACTGACAGCGAGAAACAGCACTGTAAGGAGATTGTGTACTTTGTGATAAAAAGAGAGATTAGTTAGTTTTGACATTTTTAGCTAATTATTTGCAGCATGGGAAGTAGAGCTGGATTATCTATAAGGCTAAGTGTATACTTAACCTTCCAGCAAAGGACTATTGACTTATTTTATTTGGGGGGAGAACTAGATATTTATCTCCCAAATCCCCAGAATAAGTTAATTATCATTGGCAAAATAAGTTTGTTGGATTTCTTTATGCTTATTTTACAATTTAATGTTTTAAAATTATAATTAGGAAGGGAGTTGGAGTGTTGCATTCTTAAAAAGTGCTTAGAACCTCTAAAAAAGCTTAATTCAGTCACCGTGAAATAATTTCTACGTGGGTTCTTATACCTTTCCATAGCTTGCAAAGGTCTGGGCTGAAGGGAGACTTCAGGAGTACATTTTGTATCATGTGCTTTGTACAGAACACACCACGACTGCATTATTCCTCCACATTGCAGACAGATCCAGATACAAAATTACTTCAGTATAATGTTTCCTAGTAAAACACAAAATAAATAATTTTTATTTTTAAATTAATTATTTAATTATTATTTTTATATTATTTAAACATTTAATTAATTACTTAATTAATTGGTTAATTATTTATTTTTAGAGATGAGATCTTACTCTGTCTCCCGGGCTGGACTGCACTGGCATGATCATAGCTCAGGGCAGTCTCAAACTCCTGGATCCTCTCACCTCAATCTCCTAAGCAGCTGTTACTACAAGCACGCGTCACCACACCTGGCTTTTTTTCTTTCCATGTTGTCCAGGCTGGTCTCAAATTTCTGATCTCAAGTGATCCTCCTGCCTCAGCCTCCCGAGTAGCTAGAATTACAGGCATGAGACACTGAGCCCAGCAAAATAAATAATTTTTAATATTGACTAAGAACTATGTTTGATATTTTAAAAAGAACTTAAAGAAAATGTAAATCTTTCAGGTTCAAGACATGTTTTTAGATGTGGGTTTTTCAGATGTATCTTGGCCTCCCTCTGGTGGTAGCTGAGGAAAACTGAACCAAAACCTGAAGCATTAAACTCATTTCTGTCGTATGATATCTGGGATGCTTCAAAATAGTCTCGGGGAAAGGGATGGAGGTGTGGATAGGGCAGTTTGGCTATGGGTTTGTGGTTGTTGGTACTGGATGGTTACTTGGGAATTCATTGTATCATTTTATCTACTTTTTAGTATGTTTGAAATTCTCCATAAAAAACATTACGAATATTAATAAGTTGTTTATAATACCTTTAATAATAGCTATATAAGGGAATACTGCACATATTACCATATTATTAAACATCATTGTTTTATGGTCTGTTAAAACAGTTCTCTCTACCATCCTGGACCCAGGCCAAGTTCATTTTAGGCCTCATTTTAGAGGTGTACCATAGACTTGTTAGAGCATCCCTGAGAAGTCTGGCTTAGTCTAAAGTGAGCCTTGATTTGTCAGACCTCTAAGAAATTGGGTTAGTTTTTCAAGTGAGTTTTGGTGGTGGAGAAAAGATCAGCCATTGGGTTGGTGGGCGACAGTGGGGCCGATGTGCACACCTGGGAGGGAAGATGAGAGCAACACTTGCGTTGAGGACTTGAGTCTATAATCAGTTATCTATTATTGCATGAATAATTAGCCCAAGACTAAGTGGCTTAAAAAAACAGTCATTATTTAGCTCACAAGGAAGGTATGGGATCAGTTTGGTGGTTTCCCTGTTGGTCTTCTCTGGGCTTACTCATGAGTCACCTGCCGTTTCTGGATAAGCTAATGGGTCAGCTGGGGCTCGGCTGGTCCTCGGTGGCTTCCCTCAGGCCGGGTGCTTGGCTGGCTGTTGCTAGCACATCTTGGCTCTCCTCCAGTGGCCTCTTATCCTCTAGCAGGTTAGCAGTAGCCTGAAAAGCACTCATCTTAGGTTTCCAGGTGCAGGAAGGGGACAAGCGCGAGTGCACAGGAACTTTTCAAACTCAAGCCTCCTTGCTAATGTCGTATTTGGCAGGTCGTGTGGCCAAACCCAGATTCAAACTGCAGAAAAATGGAATCTGTCTCTCAATGGGAGGAAGTATTTAATGCAATGTCACAGCTCTCTGTGATACGAGGTTATTTTACCATCTACACGTGAGTCTAGGCTGAGAGGAGGACTGCAGGTTGGAGAGGATGGAAGAGAGAGGTGCAGAGAGGAGGAGGGGTGGGGCACATCTTTGTTGACTTCGCAGCTTTTCCTGGGGCTGCCCCTAACTTGCTCTAAGTGCCATTGTGTAGTGTAAAGAACTCTGGAGATATCCATCAGGCAGATTCCCAAACCAAAGTTAGCACCAGAAATTACTGGGAAAGGGAAAACTAGTAGAAGAAAGGCATATAGGTGATTAGAGGATACATAATGTAAGAGTATTTTAAAATGCTGCACAAGACAGCACTAGATATTATTTTAACTCAGCCCAGTAATCTAGAGCTGGTATTATCCTCTCATTATCTGCATAGTAAAACTGGGTAAGGGGATATTATCCAACTCATAAAATTTTGTTCAAGGAGCTTGAGAAAAACAGAATCATGCTTATTAAAGCTGAAACGATATAACTGATGACAAGATATCATTTCCTGTATGATACCTTTTCCACAGTTACCATGGTTTTCCATGGTTGTGGACAACCATGGTTAAGAGTAGGTGTCTTACAATAGTTTCCTTTTCATTAGCTGTGTCAAGAGAATGAAATTGTCTATGGCAAATATTACTGAATTGTGTATGCTGGAGCCTTAACGAGATGATGCACGATCTGAGCAGAGCATCATTTCGGATGTAGGAGGAGCTGGGGGGTGGTGTGAGGGAGCTGCTTTTCTGCCAGTGAGCTCATCTACCAAGGGACAGAACGAAGACAGCAAGTGGGGCCAAGGCAAAAGTGCCTCATTCTCTCCTCATCTGGGCCTTCTCTCCTCTCCTCTCCTCTCCTCTCCTCTCGGTAGCCTCAGATCTTGAGGTCTCTGATCTCCAATTTGTCCTTGGTAAAATGAGGACAATAATATCAGTCTCTCATACTGCTGTGCAATCTATCTTAAAATCAAGACCTGAACATCACTCAGAACTCCTTTACCTCTCCTCTTTTTAGATTTTTCACTTGATTTTTTAAAAAAGTTTTATTTTAAAATAATTTCAAAATTATAGAAAGGTTGAAATAATAATAGAGGCCTACCATGTACTCTTCATCCAAATTTAACAATTTTTAATGCTTTGCCACATTTTAATCCTTTGCCACATTTGCTTTATTTATTCTCTATCTCTCCATCTCCCCACATTTTAATTTATCTTATGAACTATTTGAGAGTAGCTTGCAATATCATTCTCTTTTACCTCTTAGTACTTCACCGTGTACTTCCTAAGAAAAAAAAGGATATTCTCTTATATTACCATAATACAGGTGTCAAATTCATAGAAATTAACATTAAAACAATACTTTAATCCCATCTATGGTCCATAATCCATTTTGTCAATTGTCCTCATAATGTCTGTATAGCATTTCCCCTTCCAATACAGAATCCATTTCAGGATCCTGTATTGTAACTGATTATTATCCAAATCTGGAAGATTTCCTCAGCTTTTCTTTATTTTTCACGACATTGGTATTTTCAAAGAATACAAGACAGGTATTTCGTAGAATGTTTATCATCTTAGGTTTGTCTGATGTTTCCTGAAAATTAGATTCAGATCATGCCTTCCTAGCTTCGTATGACATTAGTGATGTGTTCTCAGAGTCACAGGCACTTAATGCCTGTCTGCCCCTCACTGGTGATGTTAATTTTATCATCTCATCAAGGTGTTGCCTGGTTTTTCCACTGTATAGTTATTATTCCCCTCTTTCACCCTCTAAGTAATCTGTGGGGAGATATTGTGGGACTGTGCACATATCCTTCTCCTCATCAAACTTTTCCCCCTGGATTTTGCATCCACTGCTAATTCTTATCTGAATGAATCTCTCTTATGATAGTTGCAGGGTTTTCTTTATTTATCTCATTCCATAATTTTATCTCTTTTTTCACAGTTGGAACCCAGCTCCCAACATTATCACATTGTTCATTTTTTCAATATTACGATACCCAAAAACTATTTTCAGAATTGCTATATCCCTATTACAGTGAAAGATAAACCTACTAGAAAGAACTCAAGGTCTGTTTGCAGTTTTTTTATTCTTTAAATTGTGGATTTATTGTCAGAATAATGTGCTCAAAAGTTACTTGCATTCTCTCTTTTTTTCCTTCTGTCTGATGTTTATCCTTTCCCACTTCCCAGTGTGGTTATTTATTTATTTATTTAGTTAGTTCTGAGATGGAGTCTTGCTATGTTGCCCACGCTGGAGTGCAATGAGCTATGTACTTCATGTGGGTAAAAGAGTGAGACCCTATCTCTAAGAAGAAGAAAAAAAAAAATCTATGTCATACCATATTAGTCTGCCCAGGCTGCCATGACAGAATATCACAGACTAGATAGCTTAAATAACAGAAATTTATTTCTCACTGCTCTGGAGGGTAGAAGTCCAAGATCAAGGTGCCAACAGGGTTGGGTTCTGGTAAGGCCTCTCTCCTGGCTTGCAGATGGCTGCCTTTAACTATGTCCTCACACGGCCTTTTCTCTGTGCGTGCACTCTCGATGTCTTTTCCTCTGCTTAAAAGGACATCAGTCCTATTGAATTAGGGCCCTACCCTTATGACTTCCTTTAACTGTAATTACCTCTTTAAGGGCTCTTTCTCCAAATACAGTCATTGGGGGTGAAGGCTTCAACAAATGAATTTGCAATGACATGATTTAGTCCATAAAACCTACTATCCTTCCAGCTTTCTCATTCTTTCTCTTGTAAAGCTTGTGAAACTTCTTTTGAAACACATTGAGGCTTCTGATTCCTTTTGGTTTATTTCCTTCCTTGTTTACCTATTTCCTTGCTTATTCATTCATTCTTGCACAATTCATCTGATCATTCATTAATTTACTTATCTAAAAGCTATTTATTGAACACCTGCTAAGGGATAAGGCATTTTGCTAGACATAGGAGATATAATAGTGAGGAGGAAAACAGAAAAAGGCTATGTTCTGGAGCTTAGAGTCAACTGGGGGAATCTGACATTAAAAAGAGTCAGCTAAGTAAAAATTATGTTTTTAAGTTTTTAAACATGTAAAATTACAGTGCAGTTGTGCTGCAAAGAATATACATAAGTAAGTACAAGATGAGGGAATTGACCTAGCTGAGGTGATCGGGGAAGGCATCTCCAGTAAAGTGATATTCATGGTGGGATCTAACAGAAGGCTAAGAGTTAACTGGCAGGGGAGAAATAAAGAAAAAGGGAGGTGGAGGCAGTAGGGAAATGATGGTTCCTAGCAAGGGAACAGAACATCTTAAGGACTATCATTTTAATAATCAGCATCAAAGCCATCAAATCGTTTGCCAAAGGTCCAGCACTGTTCACTTTTTCCATGTCCAACAGGCTATTACATAAATCATCTACATCTCTGCTCTTAGGACAGTGTTGCTGTAAGTTACACCGCTATGTGAATTAAAGTTACGTGCTATGTAGGAAGTTTTGGTCAACAACAGACTGCAGATACCATAGTGGTCCCATAAAATTATAATATCATATTTTATTTTACCTTTTCTATGTTCACATATGCTTAGATACACAAATACTTACCATTGTGTTAAAATTACCTATAGTTTTCAGCACAGTAACACGCTGCACAGGCTTGTAGCCTAGGAGCAATAGGCTATACCATATAGCCTAGGTGTGCCATAGGTCATACCATCTAGGTTTGTGTAAGTGCACTCTGTGATATTTGCACAATGATGAAATCGCCTAACAAAGCATTGCTCGGAAGGCATCTCTGTTAAGCGATGCATGACTTGTAGTTCCATCACAGATTCATCATTTCCAGTGTGACAAATGATTGTAGTTCCACTGCAGATTTGTCATCTTCAGTATTAGTTGTCTGCTTGCTGGTATTTCTGTGTTTCTGAGCAATTCTTTTTTTATTGCTATTTCTCAACAGTTATTTTAAACTTGGCCTGTTTTCCTTGAGCAGTTTGGTCTATTATCTCCTTCTATAGTGTGAATGAATTTACCTAATCCTTAGAGAATAGAAGCTATTATGTGAGAATACCCTAAATATCAATTGTTCCATATACTAGTGAATTTGATGCTATCTCTTCAGCCCCCTCACTGCCCCTGGCACCAAACTTATCTGTATCTTCTCTCATTCTTCTCTATTCCTCTATTATCTCTATTGAAGAGATGATTTTCTTCTTTTTTGTGTGTATCTGATGTACCTCTAGTGGGGAGGTGAGTTGGAGACAGAGATGGGGCCCCAAGTTGAATGTCCTCTGGAGTCTAGGTTGACAAAGTCAAGGAATTGCATTTAGCCTGAGACTGAAATAGTGGGGAGAAATGCTGGCCCTAGAAGCCAGAAAGGAGTCCATGATGGTTGTTAAACCAATAAGGAGGTCTGATTTGAAGAATTATATTATGAATATAAGAATTTAAAGAGACTCAAAAATAAAAGGAAGATAATTATACTGGTTGAATTTCTGAGACGAGGTTGTTACATGAGGCTTGCCCCTCATGTACCATATTCTGTACCAGTTAGCTATTGTTGTGCAATAAACCATCACAAAATTTAGTGGCTTGAGGTAATAGTCATTTATTATTCCTCATGGGGCTATGGGTGGCTGGGCATGGCTGATCTTGGCTGAGCTTGCTCAAGTGTTGGTGGTCAGCGTTTGGGTTGCCTTCATGCTGGTTGGTCTAGAATCGTCTTGGCTGGGGCAACTCAACTTGATTTCACAAGAATGTCTTTCACATTCTTCTAGCCAGCTAGCATGGACATGTTCTTACAATAGAGTGATGGGAGGCATCCAAGAGGGAAAGCCAAAACATGAAAGCACCTTTTAAAGCCTCTGCTTGCATCAGGCTTCCTAATGTCTCAAAGATCAAAGCAAGTCATATAACTGAGCCAAGAATCAGAGGGTGGTGGTAGTGTGGTTAAGTACAGAGGGCACAGACATAAGGAAGCATAGAAAATTGGGGCCATCAGTGCAATCTATCTGTCATACTCCATAGTGTGATGTTTGTGCTCCCATCATTCCCTTCAACCTGCTTTCAGTTCCCAGGTCCAGTGGACTATTTTTTGGTATTATATTCCCTGACCTTTTCATAGATTTTGACACTGTTGGCCATTCCACTTTTTTGTTTAAGATTCTTTCTCCTTTGATTTTTTTTTTTTTTTTTTTTTGAGACAGAGTCTCACTCTGTTGCCCGGGCTAGAGTGAGTGCCGTGGTGTCAGCCTAGCTCACAGCAACCTCAGACTCCTGGGCTCAAGCAATCCTACTGCTTCAGCTTCCCGAGTAGCTGGGACTACAGGCATGCGCCACCATGCCCGGCTAATTTTTTCTATATGATTTTAGCTGTTCAATTAATTTCTTTCTATTTTTGGTAGAGACAGAGTCTCGCTCTTGCTCAGGCTGGTCTTGAACTCCTGAGCTCAAACAATCCTCCCGCCTCGGCCTCCCGGAGTGCTAGGATTACAGGTGTGAGCCACCGCGCCCGGCCTTCCTTTGATTTTAATAACAGTATTCGTTCCTGATTTTCTTCCTACATTTCAGATTGTACATTCTCAGACTTCCTCATGGACTCCTTTCCTTATTTCTGCTGCTTTAATGTTGGATTTTCCAGATGTATGAGTTTGAGACAGTCCATAAATAGCACCCCTTTCTTTGCTCCTAAGTTTAAAATCAATTGAGAAATAAGGCACATAAAGAAAAAGACCTAACTCCATCACTTATGAAACTAAGTAGAAAATGTGGCTACAAAATACCAGGGCATTTACAATGGACTATCAGATATTTTGCCATTAATTAAATGTCCTATTCTGGTCACAGCTTGAGACATTGGGGAGCAGGGACCGTGAATGCCCCGAAGAGAAGATGGTAGTAAAAGAGAGAGAGGAAGGGGCTACATGCTCAGTTCTTTCTCTTAAACTTACCCTAGGGGATGTATGAAGTGG
>CAUYSK010026065.1:0-71273 GCA_963575035.1 Avahi laniger
TTTTGAAGTATAACCATTGCACAAATATATGTTTATCTTTGTAATATTTCTCTAGAAGTTGTGTTATGTTGCACGACTGTGATAGGATGAGAACCGAAGCACATTTCACTCTCTGGCCAGTGTTGTTTCCACTGTCTATACTTGCTAAATACATTAACAAGTGCCTTAATAAATACCTTAACAATTCAATCTTTAATTGACTAAAATCACATCTGTTATGGGAAGGAGGTGTTCTTTGTATGTGGTAACAAAAACGATGCTTTTTGAGGAGTTCCAGCCATGATCGTCAAATCAAAGTTGAGGCATATAAGTCAGAAGGCTGCTGTCTGAGGATATGAAGGGCTGTTGTGCAGAAGCCGAATTAGATTTGTTCCAAATGGCCTGGAGGTGCACATTGTGGAATTATGAGCAGTATTTAAAGTGAGACAGATTCTGCCTCAACATGACAAACCGGCTTCCAAATGGCGTCTTTGTGTAGCAAGCAGCACATTGAATCGGGTTCAGAAGCTCTCAATTCAAATTCCAGCTCAACTCCTTACCAACTGTGTGGACCTGAGAGAAATCTCCGTTTCCTTCTCTGTAACAGGGAGGAAATAACCCTGGCTAACCCTCAGCGGTGTTGCGAAGATCAAATGATCTTGGTTATCAACATGGAGTACTCCTTACGGTTTACAAAGCGACTCCGTGGTAGTAAACTGCATTGAGCAAACCAGGTGTGGCTCTCACGTCTTTACCACCCTGAGGTCAGGCAGTCACTTGCCAGGCATCCTACGAGTGGTTGAACTTGTTCGTATTTATAATTTATTCTAATCTAGAGATTCTGTCATGCAGGACTGAGGCATCTCACTCTCTGAGTTTTTGCTTCTTTACCTCAAAGAAAGGAAAGGTTGGATTTATCTGAGGCCCCTTCCGGTTCTGACATTTTCGTAGTCGACAAGCCTGTAGCAGAGGCCAGTTCTTGTCCTCTTCAGCAGTAAAATACCTGACTTTTGGCTAGAGGAAGTTATACTGCAACCTATATGTTATGATTAATTTTAATGTTTGCTAACACATGGAACAAATTTTCCTTGGCTTTTTGTAGCATTCTACCTAGATACCCTCTCTACGCTTGCCTTAGGCAAGGCAAGGGGAGTGGATGTTTGGTCTGAAATGTCCATGCTTAAAACAAAACAAAACACGCTTCTTTTAAAAACTTCTAAATATAAAGAGATTTATGCAAACACTGTATTTCAGGGTATGTTTCTTAGAGAAACTGACAAACAAAAACAGAGTTACAGTTATAGTTTTGGCTAATGAATACCTACCTCTCCCTTGATCAACTCTCATTCTAATTGCCGGTGTCTAGCAGCCCCTTTTCTGCCTGTCCTTTACCTTAGGGAGTTTTCTTTCCACTTTCCATTTTATCGTAGGGAAGCTTGTGCTTCTGTCACAGAGACGTTGCCTTCCCCGAACGCTTCTGCATCCTCTTTATATCATAAAGAGAGAAAGAAAAGCCCCTGAGGCTCTCCCTCCCCACCTTTCTCCACGTGGAGATAATAAAGCTCCTGGCAGCCATGTTCCCTGTAATAAGTGTGACGTCATTTTACAGCTCCTGGGAAAGAGCCATTTATTGAATGCCTGCCTTGTGACGGCCGCTTGCGGATGGTTTAATATGCCTTGCCTCATTTAAATCTTAAGACACTTTTAGGAGGAAGGAGAAATGAAAAAGTAAGAACTTGAATTATACATACAATAGCCCCAAATGGCGCTCTATAGTCAGTTTCTGGGGTGCAGAAATCGCCACAGATAACAAATTATTTTAGAGAGCACTTTTGCAGGTACAAAGCAAAACATTTCAAAGCTGTTTAGGCAGGCATTGTAAGTGGAGGTGTAGACTGGTTTCCTGCCAGATTTCCATGGAATCACACGGGAAGGTTGGTTCTTTGACTTACATGGGTTACATGCTGTGGGTTATGTCTTCCACGCCATTTGAGTGGCTTTCATATTTCTTCCTTCCGCTAGCATTTGTGAGCAGGCAAAAATGCCGCCAGTTCTTTCAATTTAAAGTGAACACTTCTGAGTGACTTAATTTTCGTCCATAGCTGTAAAAAAAAAAAAGTTCTAATTCTAAGCCATTGTTCTTATAATATTGCCTGACTGAACATACCGTGTCTTGTTGGATTACTAACATTTCCTGAATATCTGTAATTCTGCAAAACTGTTGGCCTCGGATCTTAAGGTTAAGCTTTTAAAAAATTTTAACTAAAATTACTTCCTTTTATTTGTGCTTTTGATGTTTGCTCTATGCTTTTTTTTTTTTTAAATTTCTTGAGCCTTAAAATGCTGAAGAGATTTTTGTAACCTAATTAAAAAATGACGCAGAACTGATTTCTAATTGGAGAACTTTCTAGAACTTTTTTCTTAGCAGTATTTCACCACTAGTTTTAGAGGATGAGCAGACCAGGGAACACTAGAGGGCTATAGTTTTAGAAGCAGGGTAAGAAGGGATGATGAAGGTGGTTTCCCTGAAATCTCTGAGTTCCTGCACGCTGGGAAAAACTAGGCTTGTCAAAGGCTCTGCCCATACTGGTGCTAGTGATTGCATCTGCATATTTGAAAAGCTGTTACACGATAATGAAGATCTTATCCTCTGCTCACTGCCATTCTGTTTCAAGGAAGTGGAGAATTTTATACAAAAACACACTGTGGCATCTCAAACCAAAGGGGGGGGACACCTGGTCGTTAATTGGGCACACTGTTGGTGTGTGTTGAGGTTTCATCTGAAAACTCTACTTTTGTTACTCTTTGCTGAGAGCTCTCTAAATCTTGGCGAGTCTATTGCTGAAAGAGTGAAGCAATATCCATAATAATGCCTTACATCTCTAACAGGGCTTTAAAGTTCTCAGAGAACTTTGAGAACTTTCACACAGATTATTTTTTTGCACACCTCAGCAACCCTGCAAATTAGGTGTGGCTGGTATTATTAACACTTTCATTATGTAGTAAATTTAGAATCAGACAAAGCGTGTGACTAGTCCAAGACCAGATTTTTTTTTTTTATGAGTTCCAAAGAAGGCAGAGAGAGAATTAAACATGCACACACTTCACCACCACCAATAAAAGCTTTTATGCAGGAGACTGTGTGTGCCCTGCGTTCCTTCCTGTCAACCCAAACAGCCCTGCGGTGTTTGTTCCCACGCAGAAACATTCGGTTACTTACCGTGATGTAAAATGACATGTCACCTGTGGGAGGTTGCTGAGGGGGACTGTGAAACTGAGGCCCTGAAAATGAAAAGGGCTTTTGACATCTAAGGCGTTGTACCTCAGCCAGAGTGGGTGGAGGCTTGTCCATTTGGCCATCTTCACGTTCCCCCCACTCACCCTTTCCCCACATCTAGTCAATTATTAAGCCTGTTGGTTCGGCTGCTTTCTCTTAAATCCGGGGCTACCCAAAAGCTACAGTACAGCCCGGGTTCAGATCCCGGCTCTCTCTTCACACTGTCATGGGCTTTGGGGCTGGTCTTCTTGCCTCTTGCTCATGTCACCTTCCACATGCTGTAGGAGCTTACAATGATTTAAGAATTCATTGTTTTCCATGGAATGTAGTCCATCTTCCTCAGCCCAGAACATGACACTCTGCAGATCCTGACTTCAGCCTAGCACTCCATTTTAGTATCGCTGCCTAGGTGGTGGTTTTCCTGCCAGGTAGTGGCTCCCTTAGCATCTTTCTCTGCCCTTGTACCAGCTGTTGGCTCATTTGGAATACACCTCCCTCTGAGCATGGGAACCCCGTTGCCCATGTGCTGAATTAGTATTGGCTCTTTAAAATTTGGCTGTGTCTCCTCCTTCCTTCTCCTTTGGGAAGTCTGTTCTGACCTCCCTGCCCGGTGAAGTTGGCCACATGCATCTTTGTGCCCCATAGCACCTTCTCCAGAGCTCCACTGTGAAGCTTCAATAGACTGTGAGCCCTCAGAGGACAGGGTCTGAGTCTTAACACCTAGCATGCAGGGGGATTACGGTAAAACGCGGGCTGGCCCAGTGTTTGGCTTCCCTTCACAGTGACCTCGGCCACATAATCAGGAGGGTTTGACCATGACATGGTTGTTTACCAGCTCCCAGCAATTAGGACTGCTATTGGGATGGTGTAGAATTTACAAAACATATTTTCTCTGTCAAATGACCATTTCCTAATGAGTTTAATTAGGGATCTGTAATAATGGAGAGGAACACAATTTTTCTGTTTTCTTTTTATACATGAATAAAGTCAGAAGTATAGGCTATAGAGTTCAGTTGCACTTGAACACGGATTTCTGCTTTTGCTGCAGTAAGACAATGTAGAGTTTTGTCCCTTGCCTAATGCAGGGTAGTCAAAATAGTCTGCAGCATTAAATTGGGAGCACTTTTTAGCAATATTTGTGAACAATTTCTATATTTGTGCTTCAAAAAATTTGCATTATTCTCTTTGCAGTTACTAATATATAGGAAATAACTTCTAGGGCTTGTGAGATATGCTGCCAAGGCAAACATTTTTCAGGTGCAGGTCTTGGGTTTTCATATGCATGTGCTGAGTCGTGATTCCTGTATTGTATTGTAATTTTGTTGGTCTCTCAGCCCACTTTTAGCAGCTGGAAGGTATCTGTTTTCAACTACCTATAAAATATTTACTCATCCATAATAGTACCTTTTAACCTAGAAATTAAGAATTACTTTTCTGTAGCTTTGTGTGCACGTGGAGGAGTGGGGCAATCCATAGAATTTGTGTTTATTAATTACAAGATATAGAAAAAAGTCATTATTTCTTTTGCCTTTTCTAAATTCCTTAAAACATTTACAGTCATATTTCTTGATCATTTATGTCATTAGAACCATAAGAAAGTGAAATTTTTAAAAAGATCATCTTTTAGCAGAGGAGGAATGGAACAAATTAAACAAATTAAACTGAGTATAAAACGGCAGGCAAGATTTAATTTTGCAATCATGGGATTGTGCTTAGAAATATCCTGACCTGGAGGAAGAATCTTTTGATAGAGTTCCTGTATTTAATTAGATAAATTTATAATCTGTGTCAGAATGAAGTAAAATTGAGAGAGCTGATAATTTTGCAGGATCTAAATTTGGTAAAATATATCAAGAAATCTTAAGATTTAAGTAGAGGTAATTTGTTTGATAGGTTTTCTGTTGTAAAAACATTTGTCAAAGAAAGGTCCTGTGAATGGGGGCAAAAAGGACTTTGCCTGTGAAAATATTGGGGCTGAATATTTTATTATTAATTTAAATTTTTTTTTTTTTTTTTTTTTTTTTGAGACAGAGTCTCACTGTGTTGCCCTGGCTAGAGTGAGTGCCGTGGCGTCAGCCTAGCTCACAGCAACCTCAAACCCCTTGGGCTCAAGCGATTCTCCTGCCTCAGCCTCCCGAGTAGCTGGGACTACAGGCATGTGCCACCATGCCCAGCTAATTTTTTCTATATATTTTTAGCTATCCAATTAATTTCTTTCTATTTTTGGTAGAGACGGGGTCTTGCTCTTGCTCAGTCTGGTTTCGAACTCCCGAGCTCAAACAATCTGCCCGCCTCGACCTCCCAGAGAGCTAGGATTACAGGTGTGAGCCACCGCGCCTGGCCTAATTTCAATTTTTGAAAGTTAGTAAAAACTATTCTTGATGTAGCAAAAAGATAATCTTTTAAAATAT
The DNA here is from genome assembly GCA_963575035.1 of Avahi laniger. NCBI lineage: Eukaryota > Metazoa > Chordata > Mammalia > Primates > Indriidae > Avahi > Avahi laniger. The sequence continues at coordinate 5,668 of CAUYSK010026065.1, forward strand.
TAATTTTAAAGAAAATAATGGAATAAGTGTATTATTATTATAAAATAATAATGTGGCTAAAATGGATATTTGAGTTGACTGAACTTTATTTTTGTGTTACATAATCGAAAAATGAGAATGATTATAAATATTAACATATCAACCAAAATAAAGGAAATTTGTAAAATTGAATTCATACAATTTTTTGTGAGAAAATGAAATTAACGTTTGAATTTTCTATATCACTACTCCTTTATCATAGAATGCTGGGATTTGACCTTTATTCTAGATTGCAATTCGTTCCACAAGCATACAAAATCATTTGCATGTGGAGAAATTGTTTAGTCCTTCCATTTTCCTCATTAAAAAGAAAACATATATTTTTCTTTTTAACTTAGAGATATCACTGACTATGCTACTTCACTATGATTTTCTATCTTGATGTTTAGTAATGGAGTCAGGACTATAATCTTGGTTTGCGTTTTTTGTTTTCTTTTGCTTTATTTTTCGTCATATCACACTGCCTCTCAGATTGCCACACCATATTCACCCAGGTATTTGGAAACCTGGGAAATGGAAGACTCTAAATCGTCAGCTGGGAGTGTTTCTACTTCCTGCATCACTTTGGCCATCAAAGATACATACTACAAATATGTATCAATTTTGCACAGTCAGATAAGGCAGTGAATGCCGGGAATCTCATTCCATTCACTTTCTAAGACCAGATCCCCCACCGTAATTAAGAAATGCCTTGTAACAATTACATTGATTTGACTTCTTTACAAATTACACTGGCTATAGTATTCTTTAAAAAACTTACACTACTGAAGAAGGGGATATTTTAGCTAAGTTTAAATAATTATTTGAAAAGGATGTTATAGAACAAATTTAAGAATTGGCTGGACTATATGTTTACAATGTTCCATATACTCTGAGATTCCAAGATTTCAAAACTAGGTGATAAGAGAAATCTAAAAAATGCTGGTAGCCTTAGTTACAGTATTTTTGTTTGTTGGTTTGTTGTAGACTGCCTTTTCAAGGTGTGCCCTATGAACCGATATTCTGCCCAGAAGCAATATTGGAAAGCCAAGCAAGCCAAACAAGGGAACCACACAGAGGCAGCCTTGCTGAAGAAACTACAGGTAAGAGCCAGGCTTCCACGTCCACGAATAGCAATAACAAAAGATGCATTTGTAGCTTTCTAGCTTTGCGATTTCACCTAATGCATAGAGACTTAGAACAGATGTAGCAACACATTGAAAGTAGAAAGGACTTTTAAGTAATAAGGCGTGACCACTTATTTCCTGGCACGTAGGTAGCACATTACTGCTGCACTTTTTTAGGGTGTGCCAGAATATTCAAAGCTTCACATCAAAATCTAAACCAATTCAGAATCTCTGTATTAAATCCAGTTATATTTTACTTGACATAATACTTAATTTTTTTTCTCCTGAAAGACTATGGAAAAAACAAATTGAAAGATCATTGTTTCTGGTTTGGCTGTGAATAAATTTGATAGAACTTAATTTTGCATCATTAAATTTCTATTACTTTTAGAGTTGAAAACTTTGAGGCTTTTTAAATTCACCTACTATCCTGGTTGGTTTTTTTTTTTTAAGCAACATTTCTTCTTGACCTAATTTTATAAGACCAAAAAGTTTAGTACTATTCTGAAATTTCCAACATAAAAGCAGCAGAAGACTTCTTTTGGCTGCATTTCAGCATAAATTGAGAAATTATCACACTATATTATAGCCATTAATTATTGCTCTCTTCCTCCCTCTGTCTCCAAGCACCAAGAGTAAATCTATCAGCTCATTTTATTTCTAGATATATTCTTTGTTCCTAAAAATATTATTGTCAGTTATTGTACTCTGTTTATTATATTTCCACACTGAATATTTGATAATCTTATAGCATGCTGCAGAACTGGAACAAAAACAAAATGAATCAGAGAATAAGAAACTGTTGGGAGAAATTGTGAAATACAGTAATGTTATACAAGTAAGTATTTATTTTCTCTTAAAAGAGGTGAATTTTTATGGGTAGGAAGGCCAAACTGCATTAAAATTGTGAGATACAATAGTTTATTCTTCGGTGGGAATTATAGATATTGGGATATATTCAGTTATTATTCAGTGCACTATTCTACATGTTTAAGAATAAGTCTGATGTATACTTATCTATTAATAAATGATCTTATCTGGATGTATGCACAAGTTATCACATCAAAAGAAAGAAGGTAGGGAAACACTTCCTAAAGGCCTGTAATAAAATAGTCCTTTAGATTGATGGGACTAATGTTTAGCATACGGAGCTTTATCTTTTTATTTTGTAGAGAAAGTTTTCGAATTGTACTTTCAGATGAAAGTTGTCCTTGAATTGTTATTCGAAGTTCTTACATCTCAATTAGTGTGCACACTCTGATTAATCTCATCTGCATTCCTTTCCTGTGCTTCATTTAGATCTTTTTTAGCTTTTTACTTGGTTATTTGTTAATGTATGCCCCACCTTGTTCCAAAAAGAATGTAAGGCATTTTCCAAAATACACAGCCACATAACAAGATAAAATAGAAGTAAGTAAGGCAATTGGGTCAAAGAGAAAATAATGGTTGGATGAATAAGCTCAAGTCAGGGGTGAGACATGTTCATAAAAGCCATGTTGCAAAGTCAGGTAAACTTTGGCTCGAGGTCTTTTTGTTGCCCACTTAGCTATAGCGAAGCGTAGTATGTTAAGGCATTGGTCTAGCAGGGCCATACCTAGAGCCAAATGAGAGGTCTAGAAGCACAGCTGTTCCCAGGAATTGGACCAGGGAAGTGTTTCTCCTATGCACACTCATAAAGAGGACACTGTTTAATACAGTAAACAGTAGCCTTCACTTCCTTACAGTAAATGCTACAATGAGGTGTTTCATAGAGCCGTTTTTAAAAATAATATCCCCTGATATTTTGTTTTTGGCCAGTGACAAAATGTCAGAGCACAAGGCAGTCAAAGCAGTTTCCCAGTGGGATAAGATGAGAGAACCTGGGTCTGCAGCTCCTGGGACGTAGAACTTAATCTAATAATGGATAACGTGATACTCACAGCGTGAGTGGGCTGCATGTCCCTTGGGCAATCCTCCATAAATAGAGTTTCTCTTAACTATGTTTTGATTAATATTAAGTGCCAGCAAGTGGAGCTTATGTTCCTTGTCAAGTGCCTGAAGTGCAAGCGCTTGCCTGGTCAGTTAGGGACGGAGCCACATGCTTTAGCACAGTGGATCCCATCGGCCCATGAGAGTTTCCACGGGTTTATGGTAACATGGGAACCACGGGTATGACAACGAGCGTCTCAAAAAGCTGATTTTTTCCCCATAAAGAACTGCCCTTTATTTTGAGATTAATTCTTAGAAGGCAGGTACTAAAATTGCCATTCTTTTTTGAAATGATTGTAATCATAGATGGGAAGATTATTTGATTTGGTTTTCCTACTCCGTAGACTCATGTTTTGGTAAGATTTTGTCCATGGACTCTGAGAAATGGTGCTTGTACACTCATGTGAGAGGTGGTAGGATCAGCGTGGATCAGCGTCCTCTGGCGGAGTTGCAGAGCCTGTTTGGGATGTGTGGTCTGTGTCCTCACAGAGGAAGAACTAGGGCTGGCGGTGGGCAGGGTGGTCAATAACACTAAGTGGGTCCAGGCGTTGTTTTTGTTTCTTGGTTTTTCCTTAGCACAGTCTGTTTTTGTGGCTGTGTAGGCATTGAGAAAGGAGGTAGTTTAGGGGAACCTCCAGGTCTCCTTTGGAAAGCCCGGTTTTATTCTGTTATTTATCGATAGATGACAATCATTCAGAGGTGTCCCCTGCTTTGTTTTCTGTTCATGCCCACTTCATTATGCAGCAGAATTGGGGGTGGAGGTGAGGAGGAACCCAAAGAAAGTCAGGTTGGAAAGACGGTGAGCGTGGAGTCTGAAAACAGCTCCTTTGTTTAATCTCCACCTCAAGCCATGTTGTGTGGCTATGATGTATGTATAAATACATAAATGTGATTAACAGAGGAGACCAAAGAATAAAGGTGGTAATCCCTGTCTCTTCCCTACAGCTACTGCATATAAAAAGCAACAAATATCTGACTGTCAACAAGAGATTACCCGCTTTACTGGAGAAGAATGCCATGCGTGTGTCCTTGGATGCTGCAGGAAATGAAGGGTCTTGGTTTTATATTCATCCCTTCTGGAAGCTGAGAAGCGAGGGTGACAATGTATGTAAATATAAAATTAAGAGGGAAATAGTGGGTTCATAAAGAAAATAATTCTTAATAAGTAAGAGAATCCAGAAAGTATAAAGAAAGAAAATACAGTTTTTAATCAATAATGTTATTTTTATGTTAATATCTTTACTAGGTTAAACACATAGCTTTATAGAACAAATTGTGCTCAGAAATCATAACAGGCAAAACTTAGATTAATTGAAAATCATCTGCCAACTAGAATATGTGTGAAAGAACTTAAGCAACCTTAGTAATGGCTCAGACTTATGAAAGAGAAGCAGAATTTACTTTCTTGCCTAATGAGGAGGGAACATGATTATAAGGAAAATGAACCATATTTAGGAAATGGTGTCTGCCCCTTTGAATTAATAGAGTGACACTAGAATTGTGACAATATTCCATTTCCTGCTTTTTTGGCCAGCTTCTTACAGTTTGTAAGCCTTAATAGATATGTAATGTGTGAGGAGCCGTAGATTGGCATCTGTTCATTGATGACAACTATATTGAAAACACATTGTGGAATATGTGTGTATTGTCACGTAATTTTGGTAGTTGGTAGAATATTTTCTGCTACCTTACAGAATAGAGAAAAAAATTATGAGAAATGATTCCATAGGATCAATAGTTGGATTTTTTTTTGTGTGTAGTAGAGTGTCAAGTGACAGTTCTTAGCACATGGAAGATGCTCAGTAAATGCTGGTTAACGCTGAACACTAATAACTTTTGTAAATAGAACACCTTACAAATATTGGGTTAGGTGATCAATAGTTGAGATTTTAAAAAATTAACATTATGAATTCAAAGCAATATAAAAGTGTAAATATTCTGACAGAGTTTCCTCAATATATACTTTGATTACATTTTTAATGTGTTATAGAATATTTCTTGTCTTAGAAATGTCTTCTTTTTAGAGTGAACCTATTTTTTCCAGTGAATTTTGAAGTACAAATTTAATTCCACAGGATGCAAGCTTCATGATTTAATTTGGTTAGTAGATTATCTGGTGATATCTTCCTTAGGTAAGGTCTGGCAGAAGCATGGCATGCAGGAATGTAATGCACTTTATGTCTTGTGTTGGTTGGATTCTGTAAAAAATAAAATAAGTCCTACTTTTTATGTTTTTTTGGCATCGGGTGATGTGTGCTGAGAGCATGACACATATTTTATTTTCAGTAGGTAGTTAATTACAATCAACTCTCAGCTATTTGGGGCCTGATTATGCAGTTCGTGAACTGTTTGTATCTTTTGATGCCCTTTCGGGGAATGCTTCTTCCTCGCCCCAACCCTCAGCGGAGTAGTGGCCTGTCCGTAGGTGACCCATGAAAATTAAACATCAAAACAAACAAAACCTGAGCTCAAGCTCTGAAGGAATGCGATGAAATGATTGAATAAATTGGGGCCTTTGGATTAGCTGTGGATCGTATTAAATTTACTCTATCTCTTTATTTATTCATCCTATCTGTTCCTTTCTCTGCTTCTAAATCACTTTACAGAGTCAATAGAGAGTTGAATGTAATGAACTATTTCAAATAATTAGTTGTACTGGAAAAACAAAACAAAACAAAGCCTGTCACTCAAACACTCATTCTCGGTGAAAATGGACAATGTAATTGTTAAGTGCAACGTAGGAGTGAGTTCTCCTCATCTAGATGTGCTCCGTAAAGCATGGCTAAAACAACCTTCCACATTGCTTTTTGCTGAAACAGCTCACTGTTTTTGTTCGCCACTGTGTAGCTTTTGTGTGTGACTAAGGTTGCTGTGAAAGCATAAGTACACCCACAGCCCTTTGTTGGCCACATATTACAATTGCATTGTAATACTCATTTTCTTCCCTAAAAATAGATAGCATTTTTCTAAAATGTAAACCTACTGTAATTTGTTGAAGGCAATTGGAAATACTGTCACTTCATAGCTGGTGGTTCAAGTACTAGCGATTTTCTTTAAAAGCTTATTAAATTAAAAAGAGAAAATTGCAATGTTTAGAGGACTTTTAAGATAATTATTTTACTATTTGGCAATAGTTGTGTTACAATTTCGGTTGTAAGTATCCAACAACATATTCTGCGACCCAAATGAAATGCAAGAATGAGGCTGATGATAGTCTGGGAGAGTACTCTTATGATATGGCTTATGTAATTGTGGGATGCGTGGCTTCGGGGGAAAGGCAGATTTATGGAGCTCTCAGCTTTCAACTGTGTAGAAAGTCCTTGGTTACTGTTGAACTGTTAGAAAGTCACTGGGGACAGCCATGAGCAGAGAACATAAATATTTCATTTTCATTTGTCTTCCCGGGATTGAGTAGTTAATTTTTCATTTTCAATTTTGATCTAAGAAAACGTGGGTTCTTTACCTTGATGGCAGATTTTAAAAGTGAAAAAAGGCCATATATTCTTTAAATCAGAGAAAATGTTAACTACTAGGGAAAGAAACTCTTCAAATAGCAAGTGGATTTTGCTATTTAAAAAAAACCCATATGCCTTGAATTTCTAGCAGAGGTGGAACCAGAACCCTGGTGTTTCAGTTCCTATTGTGATGTCCTTTTCACTGTACCAGGTGCCACTTCAAAAGAAGGGTAGCTGCTAGTGGCCTTATATCTCTCTTTATTTTCAGCAAAATACCAGCTTGAATCTTATGGCTTCTATATAGAATTAACAGAAATGCTTTTGGAATTGCAATTAAAAAATAAAAGATGTTCGTGCACTGGAGTGAATGCACTGGCAGATCCTAGGTTGTGGCAGAAAATGATTTCACCCTGAAGTTCTGCGTTAAATATCCAGCTTCTCAGGAAGTATCTGATCCTATGTGCGGATCGGGCCCCAAGCCGCACTATTCTGAAAATATCACCAAGTTCCGTATTTGCCAGCTTATCTAATGAGGTACGAATTTCCTGAGAATAGAGACTATTTCTTTCACACTTTTGTTTTCTTCCTGGCACCTCTTAATGTTCTTTTTATTTCATGTGATTGGCATCTCGTCCATATCATTTGCAAGTTTTATTCAGCTTGATTAGTCAGGGTAGGCATTGTCAAGAATAAGAACGAGGACTAGAAAATTAGTGAATTAAAGTTAGATTTTACTTGTGAATGCTGTTCTCATGAACGCTTGGAAGCTGTTTCATAGACATCAAGGAACATTTTGGCTATATGGCTGGCCTCCTAAAAATATATAAGGCTTTATGGGTGAAGTAAATATAACATACGGATTGACCCAAAGTTTACAGATAACTATAGTAAAATAGTAAGACTTAGAGCAGTGACTATAGGTGCAACCAAAAGGATTTGTTGAATTGGAAGGACATAGTTAAAATATGTCATTATAGATAGCAAATTATTGGCTAATATTTGATATGATACAGATGAAAATGAAATAATAACCCGAATCCAATTGTTTATCAAGAAATTGGAAGACCAAATGTGAGACTGGCAAAACGTGGCGTCAAGCTCTCAGTAATTTATGGTGTGGATGACTGCTTGAGTCTCTACATGGCTCTGCGACTGGGAGCTGCCTTGGTGTCACGGGCAATAACAAATGTTTTCTTGGGGGTGGGTAGGGAGTTGGAAATATGCTTATGTCATGCTGATTTCCATTTGTTTTTGTTTATAATTTAATTTTTTAAAAGAGGTACCAATTTTTGTTCAAAGATAGAAAGCAAAATAAAGATATATTGTGAATAGTCTCTCTCTTACCGTTTTCCCATCTGTCCAATTCCAGCTGCCTTCCTCCACAGCTAACCACTGGACAGATTTCTTTATCCATGCGTCCCTATTCTCTTCCTCTCACTTTTACACAAAGGATAGCATACTGTATGCCTTGCTCTGCCCCTTCGTCTTTTTACTTAACACTGTTCCTTGATGATCTTTCCTTATCTGCACATAGAGGACTCATCTGATGAGGCTTTGTGAGTCACAGCATCTGACTTATTACGGACTTGGAAGGTACGGTGATGGACAGAGACTAGTCCTGTGAGCAGCAGAAGCTATTTCTGCCAACCAAAGAACAGCTTTCCTTTATTTGATTAGTGAGCATGAAGCTTCTCCATTCTATTTTGATATCCAGATATAGTTTGTGACAATAGCACCATTTGTGAGTGTAGACTCCTCTTTGTAATCCATATAGTGGATAATCTGATAGTGAAAATATGAAATGATGTTTCTTAAAGTTTGGGTTTAGGTTGAGATACGGCACCTGGAGAAGTTCTGTTTACTCACATTGACTGAGTCCTACTTTGTTTTTCATTGATCTACCAAACTAATCTATTCAAATATTTAATTGGTATAAAATATGCAAAGAAAAGGTTTTGGTTTCATTTCTGAGATGGTGATCAATTCTGTAATTGAAGTGCAGGCATTATAATAATATGTCCTCTGAACAAATTTAGCTACGTAAATTACTTTGATAACTAAAATTAAACTGTTCATTATTATCGTTAAGAAAGGATAACTTCACGTCCCCACAATTTGAGTTTTAAATAAAAATACTTGAAGATAAAGTAGACAATGCTATGATAGCATAAATAAAAAATCAACTTAGACTTACTTATCTAGAATACTTTTCCCATAACCAATTTTAGTTTTTATTTAAAAATAAAATAAAAATAAAAATGAACACCACGTTTAAGGAGCAATATTAGTTTCGGATGTTTAAAAATAAGTGTGAACTACATGCTCAAGGCCCAAACAAAAAACATGTTTCTACAAGGTTACCTAATTCTGCCTTTTTGAAATCTACACACTATTAGAATTTTTAATACATTTCTGAGATTGTGGAAGATCAAAATTACCAGGCTTTTCTCTCATTGCAGAGATAACACAAGTGTATAACATTTTCTAGTTGCCCTTGAAGTGGTTCCAATATTTGGGGAGATTGCTTTCTTTGGTGGCAGATGCCTGTATCTGCTGTGCTTGTGGCATAAGACCTCATGTGGAGGGATAATGGCCTATTTATTGACTTTAAGAAAGCTCTAACTGAAATGGGAGACTAATAAGAAAAAGATTTACACTAGCTTTATGAATCCAGATGGATAGGCGCTGTGGGGCATGATTATATGATCATTTATTAGAAGGTATTTTACCTCAAAGAGAAAAAGAATTGAACTAAAATTTGTATGGATGATAAAAGAAGCAGGTGTCAGGTCAATAATGTGGATTCCTGTGCAGTTATTTTTAGCTTCAAATATAGTGCCAAAGATCCATGCAGTGTCTCAATTGCAATTTATCTCTGATTCCTAGATTGTTGTAGGAGATAAAGTTGTTTTGATGCCCGTGAATGCAGGACAGCCACTGCATGCCAGCAACATAGAACTTCTCGACAACCCAGGGTGTAAAGAGGTGAGTTCAGGAGGAAAGGGAATGAATTTGTTGATTTTCTCATGAGAGAGAGGAAAAAAAAAAGTCATGTAGTTTCTTTCATTGTTTTCATGAGCATAATCCCGGTTATTCTAATTAATATTCCTAAGATACGTGTAGATAACAATTAGCCTTTGCTATTTTTGGATGGTCTTTTGAAGATATTTGTATTGTGCTACATGCCTCATTGATCAAAGTTGTTGTTTCTCTCCTTTTACTAGTTGAAATACTAATTTCTGGTATAGTATGGAATTTGTAGTCTTATAACTCTTAACATTTCTTCATTAATAGGTGAATGCTGTTAATTGCAACACTAGCTGGAAAATCACTTTATTCATGAAATACAGTTCATACCGAGAGGATGTATTAAAAGGAGTAAGTATGTGCTGCATAGCACATTTACTGAAAGAAATGAAGGCAGTCTTACTGAAATTCTAGATGTAAAACTTATGTATTTACTGGGGTTTATAATTTAGAAAGTGACTACAACCTTAATACTCACTGAACGTTTTACTGAGTCTCCCCGACCAAATATTTTGAAATGTGTAGATAATCATTAAAAGCCCAGTAGCTAGCAGTAGGGCCCAGAGTATCAAAACCAGGAAGAGACACCTACTTCTAATGTCTGTTCATTCACATGGTTTTTGGAAATACAGTGTCTCTTGACCTTTTCTTCTAGGGTGACGTTGTTAGATTGTTTCACGCGGAACAAGAGAAGTTTCTGACTTGTGATGAATATGAGAAAAAACAACACATTTTCCTTCGAACAACCTTGCGCCAATCAGCAACTTCTGCCACTAGTTCTAAAGCACTCTGGGAAGTAGAGGTGTGTAAATATACATACATATATTTATATATTTTGCTTTTAACCAACATTTAGATCAAAAAGATAAGGTTCACTAGGCTGGTTGTTTTATTGTTATAGGCATCGTTTATGATAGACCCATAAAACAGAATAACTTTTGTGAACCAACTTGTACCCTTCATTGCTGTGACCAGTTTGAAAGGAGCTGCTTCCTTCTCCTGTCTTCTCTGTGGTATGTCTCATTCTCTCTGACTCTCTCTTTCTTTCTTTCTCTCTCACACACATACACATTTAGTAAGGGCATAGATACGATTTTACTTTTTAAAAAATTGATTGTGAAATGTTATCAAGACTGATCAGCCTGGAGGCCATGTGCCTCAGATGGCATTGGAGTTAAGATAGAGTAGGATGCCTTGCTTTGACTGAAGGTAGATTCCAGAACTACACAGTCAGTCAGGAGAACAACGCTTATTTCTTTTGGGATGCCGTGTCTGTGGGAATCAGGGGACCCATAGTTAAGAATTCATTTATCCTTTAAAAAGTATTTCTTAAATGTGGCAACGTGGTAGAGTGAGTAAGAAAATGTAAGCTATGGCCTCTCCCCCCGCTCCTGTCTCCTCCCCTCCCCTCTCTTTTTTTCTTCCATCCTTTCTTTGCTTTTCCTTTTTTTGGAGACAGGGTCTCCCTCTGTTGCCCAGGCTGGAGTACAGTGGTGCAGTTATAGCTCCCTGTAACCTTAAACTTCTGAGCTTGAGTGATCCTCTCACCTCAGCCTCTGGACAAGCTGGGACTGCAGGTGTGCACCATACAATAGATTTCTTATCATTGTTCTCCAAAAACTTAAAAAAAAGTAGGGATAGCAATAAGGTTAGGTGTTATTTAAAAGCTGTGTTAATGAAATACAGTAAGTTCCCTGCATTTCACGTGTCTCTGTCTACTTAATATTCATTCTAAGTCTGTTAAAAGGAGTTTTGAAAATTCTCTCATTTATTTACTTTTAGTTTTATAGCTTTTGCTGTAGCTGTACCACTGCTCTGAAACCCTTTCCATCAAAATACGTATCTAGAAATACTATAACACATTGAGCAGTCAGAAGAGAAATGAATAAATGACTTAATAATTTTGAGATAATGTCTTTGCTTCATTTAAACTTCCCTCTCCATAACAAATTTCTCTCAAATTATTGGACCTTTCATATAATTTGATGGAAAAATGTTTTTGTTTGATTATATACTGAAGTATTACTAATTCATGTCTGCGGTAGGTTTATTTCTGTAGGAGATTTGAAAGACGCAGGCTGCGGGACGTTTCTCTGTTGTGTGCTGTAACATTCGGGCTTCATTCAGGAGGGTTGAATGTCATGCTTAGGGCGGGCATCAGGCATTTCAAGCAAAGAGGCGTGTAATGCAGGGAATTAGGTTCAGCATCACTGGAAGGGCTGGAGGAGGAGAACTGGAGCAGGGGATGTATGTTTATGTCCAGGTCTGGCTACTCTGCTCCTCCTCTGAGCCTGCAGGCCCCTCCTCGTGTGCTGCGGTGTCCTCACCCACCCCACCCTGAAGGGCCTGCACTCGTCAGCTGCCACCACTGTGCTGCAGCCAAATGGGGAGCCTCCCTCCTGCCTTCCTCTGCCTTCCATTCTAATGGGAATGCCGGGTGAGGCTTCCAGCCCCTGTGGTCGAGGAGCACTTAGAAGGGTGGAGACTGTCCTGAGGGCTGCACACAATATCTAGCACAGGCTGTACTTCCCTGTGAATTGCAGGATGTAGAATATTCTAGCCACTGCCTGTTAAATGCCAACAGCGTCCCTCCAACATCCTCATGATAAGTGAAAACACCCTCCCTTCCAAATCTCCAAAATGTCCCTTACACTGCCATTGCTAGACCCACTTAATGTATGTGAGAGTAGTTCCTAGTCCAGGGGCTGCGGTAAGCTTCAGGTTATTTGTTAACCCTAGCAGTTATATGCAAACCGTGTGTGTATGTGTGTGTGCATATGTGCATGCATGTGTATGTGTGAGACAAGCAATAGATTTTATCAGATTCTTAAAGCCTTCTCCAAAGGAGTAAAAATTCAAACGTTGACAAGATCACAGTGGACAATGTGATTAGCAAATGATTTGTAGAAGAAGTTTGATTTGAGAACTGAGCCTTGAAGGTTGGGTGGGTTTTTGGCCACACAGGGAGTGTTTTGTTAAGACTTCATGAACTCTGAAGTATTTTCATAATTATTATCTTATTTGAGTTATAGACTAGGGGGAGATGTAGAAACTGGAGTCTAGCAAAAGGCATTAGAAAGTTAAATGAGTTAGCACAAAATTTTCGGCAGCAGCAGGAACCAAAGGGTGGTCAGTACTAATGAAAAGGTTATCTGTTGAGGGAGAGTAATGGAACGTTATCCTTGCACTCTGACATGCCTTATGGTATTTAATCTGCACAACCATCCAGTAAGTTAACTCCATTTTGTACATGAAGAAACAAGGCTCGAAGATGTTTGATTACTTGCTGTGATCAGACTGCAGCAATGAGTGGAGCTGGGTCTCAAATGTGGTCATCTGACTGTAGGGCCTGAGCTGTTCCACTGCCCTGCAGCATGAGCTGCGTCAGACCTGCTGCTTCCGTTCCCAGTGAGCCTCGCGGCTCAGCACCTGGGCAAGGCCAGTTCCCAGGACATGGTGCTAGTAAAAGCATTCATGGAAATGGCCAAGAATTAAGTTAGTTCAGACCTCCAGGCTTTGATATTTGCAGTTCTTTCTGCCTGGAATGATCTCTTCCCATTTCCTGCATGCCTGTCTCATTCTCATTCTGCAGGTTTCAGCTCACATGTCATCTCCAAATGGCCCATGCTGATTGTACATCTGATGTCTCCTTCTCTGGTTACTCAGTCATGCACTCTGTTTGGGTCCTTTATGGCACTTGTCAAATTTCATTCATTTCTTTGTTTGCTAGTTCTCTCTCTTCTCCATTAGAATGAAAGCTCTAGTCTTATCCACTGCTGGGTCCTTCTTGCCTTGAAATGTACCTGGCACATGGTAGGCTCATAATACAATCTGCTGAATGAATGTTTGAATAACAAATGGGGGGAAAACTGATAGCATTTCCAGTCTTGGTCTTGGAAACCTGCCTTTCTGAGTAAGGTTGTATTTGCAGATGTAAGGCACGAGTGTCATGTATGCACAGTGAGTTAACGACTGTTCTAACATGTCTCTTGCTTATTTGTGGGGAATTTTGTTCTTCTGCCACATTGTACTCTCATGAAAACATGTATTAGATTTGACAGGTCAGCATAAGCAGGAGACTATTCCATGTAAACTGTTGGCATTCGTCTGCCAGGAACATGAATATCTTTTTGTCATTGTTCTTGCTCTCTTTGTCTGTAGGTGGTTCATCATGACCCATGCCGTGGGGGTGCAGGACAGTGGAACAGCTTGTTCAGATTTAAACATCTTGCAACTGGAAACTATTTAGCTGCAGAGGTAAGACTCGTGGATACGGCGTTGTTAAATCTTTGGCTCTGAAATAGTGAAAAAGGCAATTGGATTCTTGAGAAGACATTCTATTTGCAGGTACAGTCATTATACAGATTTGATTATTGCTTATAATGTTCTGGATTGGTATATAAATTATTTTTAAAATATAAATATTAGTCAAATTATTAAAAATGGAAACAACAACAATAAAACTCTGCATTTGTTACACTGTAAGGTCAATGGAATGGGATGTCTGATTTGCATATGTATGTGATGTGGCCTAGAATTTTCTATTTCGTTTTGCTCTTTCAGAATGTCTGCTTTTATTATTTAAATCATTAGAAAAGGAAGGGTTTTATTTTTTTTTTGAGATAGGGTCTTGTGCTGTTGCCCTGGGTAGAGTACAGTGGTGTCATTATAGTTCACTGCAACCTCAAACTTCTGGGCTCAAGCGATCCTCCTGCCTTGGCCTCCCCAGTAGCTGGGACACAGGTGCGGACCATGCTGCCTGGCTAATTTTTCTAGTGTTAGTAGAGACGGGATCTTGCTCTTACTCAGGCTAGTCTTGAATTCCTGAGCTCAAGTAATCCTGCTTCAGCCTCCCAGAGTGCTAGGATTATAGGCGAGAGCCACCATGCCTGGCCAAGCTGGCGAGAAAAGGGTTTTCCTTCTGAGACACTGAACTGTCCTAAAACTGTCAATAAAAATGGTAAAAGGCCTTTTTTCTTCCTCTGCTGAAAGTATGTTGACAATCAGATAGACATGAAGGATGGGTAGAAATAACAGCGTAGAAGTTTTAGAAATGATTTAATGAAAATTTGGTTATTTTTAAAAATGATTTTGAAACTATTCTTTTCCAGATGTATGAAAATTTCCCTTCATTCTACTCTATTTGACTCTGTTTCTATTTTTTAATTTGGAGGTTGTTTTTGAAATTCAAAACCAGAATCTGTTCTTAGAATTTTTACCATTACTTATCTAACTATTAGTTTTGGATGTCAGGAAGGGTAAGGAAGGAGGTGGGGCTGGAGAACTGATGAGGAAAACGTGTGGAGACAGGGAGTGGGTTCTGTAGGGTCTATAAGCTTGTTGGTCCCCGTCTAAACTAGCACCCAGCCCCGTTACCCTCACCATCTTGTTAATCTGCAATAATATTCTTCTTCCTAGTACTTATTATCTGACTTATTCTGTATTTTATTTTATTGACTATCTCTGTTAGTAGAATGCCTCTCTGAGGGCAGGGATTTTTTTTTTTTCCCACACCCAGCATGTCCTCAGCATCTAGAACAGTGCAGGGTACTTAAAAAGCATTTGATGAATATTTTTTGAATGAATGGATGAATATAAAGAAGCTATTCAGGCTTCTATGAGATTAGAGGATGGGAAGAAGGAGATTTCAAGATTTGTATGTGAGAGGCAATTTGGAGACATATTTGGGCTAATTAATATTTCTAAGCTCCAATTTCTTCCTCTGAAAAATGGGGATAATCAAATATTTTTCTAATTCTTTTAACTTATTAAGAGAATTAAATGAGACAAAGTCCTTTGCAGAGGTGTGGCTCACGGTAAGCACCCCGTAAGTGATGCTGGCATGATTAATTTTATTATGTGATAAACAGGGATTATTCTTACTTTTATAAAATATCTACCACATTATTTAGTACTCAACTAAATGAAATATACTTTGCAGTTTCCAGGCTGTTTATACCATACAGGTTTTGAATTAACCCTTTTGAACCCTTTGAAGCAAAAATCATGAGTACAGAAACTTGTCTAAAACAAAAATTAGAAAAGCCTAACTAGATGTCCCATAAAAGATAAGAAATTAGGATTAAAATCCTCTTGGATCTTACATTAGTGTCTCTTTTCCCTAATTCACTTCTCAATCAGTGGCTTTTTAAGCTACTGATGTGCTGTAGAAAACTGACACGATGTACACATTACAAGTTTTCCTTGTTAATTTCTGTAATTAAAACATATCATTTCATGCATTCAAATGATTAGATTATTAAGAATTAAATTGTCATTAACTTTAATGAAGATCTAAGGACTCAATACATACATAAATGAATTAATTAAAAGTTGAAAAATAGAAAGCAACTCATTCCTTGAAAACGATTTGAAAGACTTGTCTTTCATTCTCTCTCTCTAGAGAATGCAGCTTAAAATGCCAGGTGCCTTCTTGTCTATTAAAGAGTCTGGTGTATTTGGAGACCTTTTCTTTGACCTTTAATACTTTAGGTAACATCTTTTTCATGGCCAGGTGGAAGAAGGAGAATTAAGCATGAAATTCGTATCTGAAGATTGAAAGCTAGGAATTTATTTTCTACTAACTTTAACTAATATAATGGAATGGGTGCTCTGTGTAGTGTTCTAACATCAAAATAGAAACCACACCTTCAAAATCCTGACATCCATAAGTGGGGTTTTATATTTCTTATGTCAGCTAAGTTCAGACAAGATCCTGGCACACTTGGGACATTTGTCCTTACTGGCATGAAAATGTCTAGAAGTGTGGCCAAATCGCAGTGACTGTAACCACCCTCACTGGCTAAACAATTGATTCCCAATCAGGAAACAGGTGGTAACTAGCCTCTGACAGCAGTTGAGAAGCAATGATTATCCTTTTATCATTTTACTTTTAAAAAATGCCCAGGTCTTTAATTTTAAAGCATTATTCATGTCATCTACATAGGATAGGGGGTTCCCAACGTTTTGAGTTACAACCTCCTAAAATTATTCATTTTATTACACTATACCCTTCTTGGGTAGGAAAAAACTCCGTGGCTTCTATTTGTTTTACTTTTTTCGATTTTCCCTTTAATATGTAGATAATACTTCAAAAATAAGACACATGTATTGGGATGCCGAAAATGCAAGAGTTAGGAATGATTATTTTTGGAATTCATAAAAATAGCAAACATCATCTTTAAGATTTCATACAACCTTCAATATATGTTTCTTCAGCACCCGATAAGTGCACAGCATAGTAGAGAATGCTGCGGGTACAGCAAAGCAAGCAGAGGACTCAGTGTTTGCCCTCCAAGAATGGACTGTCTAGTTCAGCAGACGGCACACAATTAATGATCCCAGAGCACAGGCAAGATCGTGGAGGGCTAATTATGTATGCAGGTGGAGTTAGGTCAGTGTGACATTAGTCAAAGAAGGCTCTTGCTTGGGGCAAACTCTTCCTTGGTTCTCAAAGAAAGTAATAGACATGGACTGGCAGAGAAATAAAAGGGCAATGCTGGTATAAGTTGCTAAAGAGGCACATGAGGGATGTGGAATGTTCGAATCATATTGTAGACAATATAAAAACCAAGGCCTAGCCCAAGGAAGAGGTTGTGAAGGGAATTATTGAGCAATAGATCTCTTTGCTTGAAGATTTTGAATGAAGGATTTGGATTTGACCTATTAATGATTCGTAATAGGAATAATGTGTAAGGAAGTTTATCCTGGTAGCTACTTAGAAGCTGGGACTGAACAGCTATTTGGCAACCTTTGGTAGAGAATGGTGACATCATTAAAAAAAGCTAATTTTCACCCTTGAGGAGCACCAAGTACAGTGTGATAAATGTATGACAGCAGTGTGAATAGTGGCATGCTTACGGGGGCGTGCTGAAGAGCGACACACTTTTGGTGGAGGGTGTCAGGGAGGTGCGAGGAATGGTTGGGAGGCCAGAGGAGTTGCTGCTTGGTGGATGAGTAAGGCAGGTGGGGAAGAGAGAGAAGGGGTGTTCAGCTGGTGACAGCAGCTTGTACACACGCGAGGAGATGTGTAGTGTCATAGAGACTTGTTTCATGAGGCTGATACCGAGGACTTGTGAGTTTGGAAGTGATGTTAGAAGGCGGTGGGGGGGGTAGGGCCATACATGTAGTGTAGCTAATAAGTTCAGCCATGTATGTTGAGGAGAATGCGTTTATCTTTAAAATAAAGAGGAGCATAATAAATAAATTTGTGATTAAAGAAGACCATTCCAAAGTTGTACAGGCTAATGTGGTAGTTTCGAGCCCCATGTTGTCTGTTAAATTAAAATTAATATTATTAAAATGAAATAAAATTAAAAAGTCAGTTTCTCGGTCACAATAGCCACATTTCAAGATCCTCAATAGCCAGCCCATATGGGATAGTGCAGACATGAGGCATTTCCAAGCAGAAAGTTCTAGTGGGCAGCACTGCTTTGGAGCCTTTGTAAAGCAACTGTAAGAGATTGGATTTAGAGAAAGGGAGACCAGATAGGAGAGAGAGGTATGATAACTTCAAGGAATTTTGAGGACTTGAGCCAAGAGATCAACCCTGGCAATGACAAAGAGGGGAAGGGCTGAGACATTTTTAGGAGACAGGATCAATGCAGTGGTAATCCATTGAACGTTAGGGGTTGAGAGTAAGATTCCAGTTTTGGAGAACTGGTGATGTTGCTCAGCAATTTGAGGAAAATGGGAAGAGGTGACAAGTTGGCGAGGGAAATAATCCATTCAATTTCGATGTTTGTAAAATGTCCAGGTGAAGATGTCTAATATGCACAAGTTTCTCAACTTCTAGAAATGTGAGGATTGAACAGGGCTGAAGAAGTAGATTTGGATCTCCACAGCACAGATAAGATCACCAGGGCATGTGAAAAGAGCGGTAAGGTGTTTGAAGGTAGAACCATGAGGAACTTCATCTTTTAAGGATGGACAAAAGCCTGGGAGCCTGAGAAGCCAGAGCAGCACCTGGAAAATCAAATGGGCTGAGTCACAAATGCCAGGCAAGGGAGAAGAGAGTTTCACAAAGGAGGGAGTGCAATGGAAAAGATCAGAAACACACCCAATTTACAGCATTTGGCAAGAATGCGATCATTGTGACTTCGTTGAGAGCCCAGTTAGTGGAAACTAGAATGTAGGAGTGGAGGAATGAAGAGGAAGCCAGGAAGGGGAGGTGAGTACAGACTAAGTTTTCGTAGCATGTCTACGAAGGGAGAAACAGAGTAGTAGTTAATAGAAACATTAAGAGTCCTATTAGACGGTTTTTATAAAATATATTTTAAAAAATAAGAGGGACAAGAACAATCCTGTTTTTTCACTAAAGAGAAGTACCTAGAAGTGGGGCAGGATATAGCAGGGCGTTACTCTCTTCCCATGGCTTTTCCATCTTTAACAGACATATTTATAATTTAAAATATTGCTTTAATATGCTTTAGGCATTCCTGGTGTATAGGATTATGTAATTCTTGAATTGCCTTTGAGTTTAGGATATTTATATTGGCCAGTGTGACAAAGAGAGCCTAGTGCAGTGGGGAAAAAAAATCCCATGTGTACTGTTGTACAATCTGTCTGACTTTAAGCAAATATTTAACCTCTCTGGACCTGAGTTTCCTTGTGTGTAAAAAAGGTGATAACATGTGTTATATGGGATTATTCTGGAATTAAGAAGATAGGGAATGTCCAGCACCTTGTACATAAAAGATATTCAATATATGTTAAATTTCTTCACTTTCCTAGAGAGGAAGGGGAGAGAAAATGCAGAGTAGTGTTTTATCGTTATTATTGTCATTAAAAACTGTTATTTCTTTGTCAGATAATTTAAGGGGGTAAAGTTTTTAGGGGCAAAGTTTAGTTATTTAATCTTTTATCTGGAAAAGATTACGTACTATATTTTGACATAGGAAATACTGCCTCATTGGAGACATTGGAAATCCTTCCAATAAAACTCCATGATATTGTACAGTTCATATGTTAGGTATAACATGCAAGCCAGCTGGTCACCCTCATGACTTATAAAATAGACATTTGGGTGAGATTACTCTTAATTGGGCAGAGTATAATGAGTGCTTATCTAAGAGAACAGCTGAAAAGACTGTCCATGCTTTGGATTATTGGAATATTTTACCATATATTGCTTTTATTTTTCCAAGTTCCTTTGATACAATTTTCTTGAGTAGAAATGAAGATTCTTTTGAATAACTTCAGTTTTCTGTTGTCTATAAGTTTGAATTTAACTCAAGCTATTGTGTAATAACTTAAATTGTGGTCTTGTAATATTCATTGTAGAATTCATTGAGTATTTTTAGAATTTTAAAAGGCTTCGATTTTGAATAATGCCATAGTTATTCTCTGTAAATCTGCTGAAATATTTCAGAAATCCCCTACTTAGGGAAGAAATGCTTTTAGCATTTCTTTGGATTTATCACATTTTATAGTTAGGTATATATTGTTCTCCATGAGGAAAGGCCCATATCTGTTTTGCTCATCACTGGACACCCTGTCCCTAGCACAGTGTCTGACACTCAATTTGTATTCAGTTACTATTATTGGATGATTGAATGGAAGAATCATAGGGACTATGATTATGTTTGTAAATCTAATAATTTCACTTTACAGAAAAGGAAATCCAGGCTCAGAGAGGTGATTTATTTTGCTCAAAGTCAAAAACAATATAATGAGAGTATTAGGCAAAATTCTAGATCTTGTGGTTCTCAATTGAGGGTGATTTTGACAATGTCTGGAGACATTTTTATTGCTGCAGTTTGGGAGTGGGAGCTATTGGCATCTAGTGGGTAGAGGTTAGGGATATAACTGAACATCGTATGATGCACAGGACAGTCCTTTACAACAAATAATTATTTGGTCCAAAATACCAATAATTCTTAGGTTGAGAAACCTTGATCTACATTATACTGAAATTACACAATCACTTATTGACTGTCTACTGAGTAGAAGCACTATTTTGATATTGTGAAGAAAACAAAAAGGATTAAAACATAGTCTTTTTCCTTTAAGTGTTTGCAATCTTGAGGACAATTACATTAACTCAATCTCTGAAACATTGAGATCTCTTTTGCAATTGCTTCCATCATGCTTATACATGTGAGATATCTCGTTTTGTGTAATGTTTAAAATATGCTAAATCTCACAGTAAGTTTAAGGATTTGATTTAAGGATTGCAACCTTAAATCAAAGCACAAATAAGGGAAAAAAATCCCCCTAAAAATTTGCATATATATGTGTGTATATACTTAGTGTGTGTGTGTGTGTGTGTGTGTGTGTGTGTGTGTGTGTGTATAGTGCCTAAATACGATGTTCTGTTTTAACCAGCACTTAACTGGGTGGTTAAGTTATTCAGAAGCATGTAATAAGCCTAGTTGTTTGTGTAGAAATGAAGGGGACATTATCCAAAAGAAGTTAGACTATTTTATATGCTGTAGATTCTGTAGTCTAATTACAAAGACAAAACATATACAATGTAAGCTATTTAAGAATAGCATCTTTTTTTGTGAATTGTGGAAAACATCTACGAATTATGACAATGATATAAGATTTAACACAGTTTTAAGTTTTATTCGGCAAGACACTAAAGTGAACCAAGGTTTAAAAATAGACCTTTATTCAGTGTAATTACCTTTAACACTATAGTTTTAGGGAATTCAGGTTCTTGTTTTTTTTTGTTTTTTTTGTTTTTTTTTTTTTGAGACAGAGTCTCACTGTGTTGCCCAGGCTAGAGTGCCATGGCATCAGCCTAGCTCACAGCAACCTCAAACTCCTGGGCTCAAGCGGTCCTCCTGCCTAAGCCTCCCAAGTAGCTGGGACTACAGGCATGTGCCACCATGCCTAGCTAATTTTTCCTATATATTTTTAGCTATCCGATTAATTTCTTTCTATTTTTAGTAGAGACGGGGTCTCGCTCTTGCTCAGGCTGGTCTCGAACTCCTGAGCTCAAACAATCCGCCCGCCTCGGCCTCCCAGAGAGCTAGGATTACAGGCGTGAGCCACCGCGCCTGGCCCAGGTTCATTTTTAAGGAGTATACAGTGCTAGAAAACTATGGACAAAATGTGGAACAAAGTACTTAATTATGAATAAGGTAAAAAGACATTTTGACTCCATAAGATAATATAGAGCCATATTATCAGGTTCTCTCCTTTTTAGTGTCAGTTTCTGGGGGACTGCGTGTAGTTAGGGCGCCTGAGGGGAAGGTGAACACACACGCACAGTTTTGAGTGTTTAATACCCAGCACAGCTGTCGGCACACTCATCAACATTTGTCATAGGCATTAATATTTTACTTGTATTACCTTAGCGGTGCAGATGAGTTCACAACCACGTCTGCGAGGAAGGAAGTAATTTTACCCATTTTTAATAGGATAACGTCGGAGCCTTGGTAAATAATTCTAAGGTAATCATGGGAAGAATTGTAAATCAAGCTTCACAAATTATGATTTGCTGCTTTCTACCTTTTCTTTCTTTGGATATTACTAAAGCAACAACTTTTAATGATCCTTTTGAAACTAGATAGAGTAATGCAAAATAATTTTACTTGTTAAAGATTTTGTTTTGCCCTTTTTCAGACTAGCTTATTTGTTCGCAGATAGGCAAAACTTCCACCAGATGGCAGTAAACACTTATTTCCTAACTATTCAATAGACTGGATTTAATTAATTAGTTAAAAATTTAAAACTTATGAAACTATACATTAGCACGGAATCTTATGAATACTAGGGCTATAGTTGTAAATATCCCTGTTTAGTTCTTCATCAAATGTATCAGCCATAGTATATGAAAAGGGCCTGATTTGTATGTGTGTGTATACCTAAATACAGAAGATGACTATGTTATAACAGATCCTCTATATACACATGTAAATATTACATATCAAAATATATAAATTATGCCTAGTATACATAAACACTCAGTAAAGGTTATTTTTCCCTTCCTTTATTTTCTAGACTTATGAATCAGAATAATAGATTGGCCCTGAAATGCTAGTCATTGGAAGGAAGAACATACAAATACAATTATTTTAAAATATACCCTTGACGATTTTGTGACTTTAATCATATATACAATAAAAATTGATCGAAACACAATTCATTGTAAAAGAAGCAACGTTTTTCTTGTGAGAAAGTGGACACCTATTATGGACATACGAGCTTCTGGTCTGCTTGTTGCTGTCGTGTTACATGAAAGGGTGCGGTTGTCTTTCATTTGACTGTGGTACAGTCGTGACTTCCATTGCCTAGGTGTTTAGACGTTTCCCCCTCTCTCTCTTTCTACCGCTTTGCACCATGCCTGACTTCTTTCTGTCCTCGTCAGCCATTCGAATGAAGACTCTGCAAAGATTAGCAGAGGGTCTTTATATTCTCCCTCTGTCACTCACTCCCAAGGCTGCAGCGGGTCATGCATTTGATCTTGAATATGCCACTGCCATAGAACCTCAATAAGTTTACCTAAGATTGAATGGTTTCCTCAGTTCAGGATTAAAGACTCTAGAGTTACAGTAAACATTTTTCCCTCTCAATTTATACATTCAGATTCTACTGATTCTTTCCCTGCAAAATCTTTTGCACTATTTTTTCCCTTCCATTCCAGCATTATTGTCTGTATTTGGGACCTCCCACCTCTCCCTTGAACCACTGCACTTGGTTACCTTCACCTCTTTTGTCTTCGCACATCTTCTGGTAAGATGCGTACTCTTCAGCCTGTGGTTTAAAGGCCCCCCATAGTCTGGGCTGACCTTCCTTTGAACCTTGGATCACAGGACTCCGCTCTCTGGAGGCAGGGGCAGCGTGCTGGAGTAAGTAACAGATGTGGCTTTGGAGCCGTCACACCTGTGCCTCCTGCCCCACCGCGCCCTGGCAGCGACTTCGCCTGAAGTAGGTGATGCGCTGCAGGCGCCTCGTTTGCAAACTGGAGTCAAGAACCCTGTCTTATAGCATAATTGCAAGGTTAAAGGAATTAACCTTTAAAATCATGCAAAAAGTGTTCCGTAAGTGGATTGATGGGTCTTCTTCCAACCAATCTCGTGGTTCTCACCTGCGAGCGTTTGCTCTCCAGTGCTGCCGTCTTCACTCCCTCTTTCCTTCTCGGCCAGTTAAAATTCTACCCGTCCTTCAAGGCTCATCTCAGATGCTACTTTCGCCATGAATAATTTGTGACTAAATTTGCCCACCGCAGATCCCTCCTTCCTCTGACCTATATTATTTATAAATTATTCATTCCTGTCTTACACCCCTTGTCACGTTTTATTTTGTATTACAGCTGACTATATTTATGTCTTATTTTCCCTTCTAGACGGTAAGGTCTTGTGGTCAGGGACCATATTCTCTTTGTCTTTGCTAAAATACCATATACCACAATGCTTTGCCCATTATTGATGCTCTATTAATATTTATTGGATAAATGATTGAATAGCATATTAGCTCTCCAATGCCAGATTTATAATTTATTTTTTAACATAAGGTAAGTACTAAAAGATTCAGGAACTGCCATATGACCATGTCTTTTCCCTCTTCTTAAAAATAATATTTTTTTCTACTCATCTTTAGTCCATTACTTGAATGATTACTGCTGTCATTGTATTTAGAGAAGGAAAGAAGCAGTATCATTTAAAGCATGTATTTATTTCGCCTTTCATAGTTATTATTGGTAAGTTTATACAGCCATAGATTTATTTGGGTGGCTTTTCTTCTCCCTTTGCCTTCTCCACCTTCTCTTCCTCATTATCATCGTCATGATCATTATTATTTACACTTTATTGAACTTACCAAAGTAATCACTCTATGTTAATTATTTTAAAAATCACATCGTAGCCTGAGAAACACAGATGAGGCAAAATCTAAATGATTGGCGCCATCTTTACATTGCCACCAAATGCATAAATATGTAAAATTTATTGACATAGAATCTTGGTTTGGTCATAGACTTCTTCTCATTTTGTAGATGAGGACACTGAGCTCCAGAGGGATTAGGTGACCTTTCCTGAGGCCCCTGGTATTTCCTTGTAGAGCAGAGTCTGGAATCCATTTCCCCAGCCAGTTTGTCAGGGATGGGTGATCGTCAGAGGTGAAATATGTAAAGACTGAATTTTGGAAAGTAACATTGTCTTTGGGATAGAGTATGAGCAAGTTCCAGAGGGCACAAATTATTCTGTGTTTGACTTAGGTGCGTTAATTCCTGTTCTAGTGCATGTTTTAGTGATGGATATGTCATGGTGTCCCCCATGAATTTACGTTACAGTGTCTGTGACCAACTGTTCTAACACGTATTGAATGGAAACTTTGACCATAAAGTTATACCCTTGATTGAACATGTTGCATAGTTTTTAGATGTAATTTAGTTAAAATTTTGGTATGGATTTTTTTAAATTTAAAAGAAAAGTTGGGATTCTTCAAACAAAACAAATAGATAAATACATAAAACTACTCTGATACTTGACTAAAGTAGGTGAATAAACCCCTTAGGAACTGTGCTAGAATTTTCTTCATTGCTGAGTAAAAATTTGTTTTCTTGAGTTTGATTAATGGATAGAAAGGAGGCCACTTAACTCACTCTTTGGCCTTCTACCTTTCACTCTTGGATTCTAAAAGCAAGATTAATCTTGTTTTGGAACTAATTCTATTACTCATCATTCAAGGGAATTTAAGGAGTCTGAGGGAGAGTCTGAGTCTCTGTAGCAAAAGCAGCGTCAGCCTCAAGGCCCCCGGGCAGCTGGCCCAGCACTGACAGCAACTTGTGTCTTCTCACCTGCCTTGCGTGTCAGTTCTGAAAACTGACAGACTGCTGTCCTGGTGCTCTTGGGTGGGGTACTGCTTTCCACGCACTCCGCTCCCTCACACCCCATTTCACTTTCTGATGTGTTTCACCAGAGTTTAGTTTTGTTTGTTCTTGCCTCTCATATAAATGGAATCATGCACTACATCGTTTTTTGTGTCTGCTTTCTTCTACTTAACGCTTGAGGTGTGGATCGCCAGCTCATCATGTTCGTTGCTGAGCAGTCCTCCATTGTTTGAATGGACCACATTTTGCTTATCCATTCTCCCGTTACATGATGTACATTTCCATCTAAGCCTAATTTCTGTCTCTGTTTGATGTCCTTACCTCTGATTCCTCTTCCCTTTTTCCCATTATCAACCTCGAATGAATGTATCAATCTGCTGTCATTGATTTTTCAGGAATAGAGTAACCTCCGCATGTGTAATTCTTTCTTCAGCTAAGGAAAGTTTTCTTTTCTTTTTCTTTTGTTTTTGTTTTTGTCTTTTTTTTTAAGATACAGGGTCTCATTTTGTCACCCAGGCTGGGGTGCAGCGGTACAATCATAGCTCACTGTAACCTCGAACTCCTGGGCTCAAGTGATCCTCTCACCTCAGCCTCCCAAGCAGCTGGGACTACAGGTGCACGCTGTCACGCCAAACTATTTAAAAAATTTTTTTGTAGAGGCAGGGTCTTGATATGTTGCCCAGGCTGGTCTCTAGTTCCTGGCCTCAAGCAATCCTCCCACCTTGGCCTCCCAAAGAGCTAGGATTATAGCCGTGAGCCATGGCGCCTGGCAAGAAGTTTTGTGTTCTATCGTCTTTGATTATTGCATGTGTTCCACTGATTCTCTCTTCCCTTTGAGTGCCCTGGTTTCCCATTTGTTGTTGACAGTAACCTTTGCTGGTTCTCTGTGACTGTTTTCTTTTTCCTAATTTTCATTTCTGGATACCTTCCCTCTGTATTGAGGGGTAGTTATTCAACTTCTTATCCTTTGCATCATTCGTTTTCTGTAATATGAACTATGCTTTTTATTGCTGCCAGTGTGGACTTTAATGTTGTATTTATGTTTTCATTTATATCAAAATCTTCCTTAACTCCTTTTTATGTTATGTTCTTTTTATATTATCCTTCTAGCTGTTCATGTCATTTTGTTGCCTTTCATAGAGGACATGTTTACTTGTACTTTCTTGAGTATGCCAGACCATTTCCTGAAAATTTATTTTGCATCAGACCGTAGGAAATATTCAGAAAGACTGTGAGAAAGAATTTCCCTTGTTCTAACATACGTTTTCATTAGTCCCATTTGCTTTTTCCTTCCTTTCTTCTTTCTTTATTATCCTCGGATGAGTGAGCTCTGTGCAGAGCCAGATGGGGTCGAGCGGATTGTCCTTTTGTTCCGTTTTGTAATCCTCTAGTACGACAATTCAATCCTCTTTCTAAATCTTCAGCTGCAGGGCAGAGCGATGGGTGCATTTCCAGTGCAGTTCCCAGTTGTAGCAGACGTCGACTCTACTGCATACCTGGGCCCTATTGCAGTTTCTTCTACCCCTTTGCTATTTCTACATCATCATGCAATGTAATTCCAGCCCACAGCATTCATGGCTCTTTCTCTTTTCTCTCCTTTCTTCATGTGGTGCTTCTCAGAAAGCCCCCTCCACTCTCTGCCCAGTTGTTTTCTTGGCATTACAGTATCTCTCTGGTCGTGTGAAGTTAGAGACAGCGGATGGGGCAGACTGGGGAGCAATTTTCTGCTTCGTCCCACAGCAGCTTCTCAGTGATGGAGAAACCCCCCTGTATAGGTTTTTGGTTGGTGGATTCTCTGGATCTGTCAGTCAGTGACAAACAGTGAGGGCCACAGCATGTATCTTCTTAGCTCTGTTCACACAGCCCCTGGCTTGATGTGTGGTTAAAGTATGCCGTAAGATAAAAACTGGGTTGTTCCCTGCCTCTCCCCGAGAACCATCTGCTTTATAATTAGTGTCAATTCAGTGAAGATTTGGAATTTAGGTTGTTTTTCAGCCTTGGTTCTCAATGAGATTAAGAGTTTTTTTCCTTTTGTTTTTTGCGTTTTTTTTAAAAACACTTTCATTGGTATTTAGTGATAAGTTGGGAGGGGCAATTCTCAGAGCCCCTAGTCAAATGTCATTACGAGAAAGACTCCTGACCTTACATTTTGTCTTTTCTTTAAATTTTTTTATTTTTTATATTTTGGCGGCTAAACATCTTGGCACTGACCTTACGTTTTAAATGATAACTTTGACTACTTGAGATTGTATGTTATACACAACAATTGATTTACATCAAAATGATTAAATTGGAGAACTCATTATTTTAGGAAAAATACCTTATAAATCTGCTGCTTTGCAGATTATCAACTAGCTATTTCAGCACAACTAAGACATCCTTTTAAGATGGTGTAGACAGATGGGAGTCAGGAGTTAGGGATCCCACCAGATGTGTTGGTCAACACTGTGAACATATCCAGGGCTCTTTTTTCTCATCGGAATGAGCCCTAAACTCCACTATCCAGGCCCAAAGGCATGTGTCTTTGTTGGTTTCAGTAGCCCCCATGTATTAACAGACATATCTGATACATAGCTGCTGTTTTGTTTTCTTTTCCTTGCATTCATAGTATGTAAAGCATGATGCTAAATCATTGTTAAAACTCTTCTTTGGTCTATTTTTTATAATTGGTGTCTGAGTTATTGGTAAATGGGAGTTTTTGTGGTGGGTAAAATGGTGAACTCTATTGAATGATTTCCCATAGACGATGAGATTGTCAGTTTTCACTTGTTGGAAGATGTGAACAGTTCTAATATAAACTAAGACCATAAACTTGGCATTTTAGGTCTTGTCTCCTGCAACAGGTTTGATGATAATATTTTAAGTTGTCGTATTTACTAATAGTTTCTTTCTTAGCTTCTTTTAGAAGCTAGAAGAATGGGTAGAAGAATGAACTGAATTAAAGATCATTGGTTTTGTTAATGTGCTTTTAATAGTAATTTAAAGCTAATTTTGGTTTGTTTTTTAGCTTAATCCTGATTATCGAGATGCCCAAAATGAAGGAAAAAATGTGGTGAGTAGCATGATTTTTCCTCAATAAATCCCGAACATATTGTTTATATTTAATATGAACAAATTGAAAATTTAATAGCAAATTTGAAGACGACGGACTCTGAGAGAGATTCTCTGAATAGAGGTTATGGATCAAACATAAAAGGTAAAAGATGATATGGTTTAGATTATGAGATGTCCAGTAATGGGTGCTTAGGAAGATTTCTAGCAACTTGAAGGTCATTTGTGGTAGAGAGCTGAAGGTAGCTGGCATCTGGGAGATCTGGTGGGTCTAAGTTTTGTTTCTAGAAGTGCATAGAAATTAGGAAGGAGAAATAGAATTATGACATGATATTGAAATAGGACAATAGGACACTTTTCTGGATTCAAAATAATTTGGGTTCTATTTTTGGAGAAATTGAAGCCTGAAGCAATTAGATGACTGATTTTTCTGATATTACTTGAAAAACACCTCATTTTATTTTAAAGCCAATTTTCATGAAAATACTTATTCATCCTTCTTATTTCATCATCATTTGTAAAGAAGATGACTTCATGATAACAACATGATTTCTTTATTCAATTAAAAATTCAGAAAAATTTGATTCAATACAGATAAAATCTCTGGATGATGGGATGGACTTTAATTTTTTAAGCAATTTTTAAAGCAATTTAACCAATATTTAGATGTAATGTAGACAGTCTATAATTCACTTTTTTTAGGAATTTGGCAATCCCTTTTGAAATTGGTAGGTATTATTATAGCATCATTTAAAATTCTACCCTTTGATAGAAAGAGCTGGAATATTTAATTAAAATGACCACTGTCTTTGCATTGGGACACAGCTTTGTGTTTTGTGAGGATACTGACATGGGGGAGGTGAATCCAATCAGAATTTCTGAACAGGATTCGATCCTGTTTGACTCCCTTCTGCATCTGGCTACCAGGCTTACAATGCAGATGAAGCTGAAGTATCAGGGCATTGGCTCAATGAAACCTTTAATTTATGTCAAAATGTCCCTAAACATATAGGTAGGTTTATTCCATCAGGTGGACCTTCTATTTATAATTCAATTTTATCACTCTGGGTAGCTTTCCCATGGCTGCCCCAGGATTGTTGGGTTTCTACTTTCCTATAATTTAGGAAGATGCTATTAGTAATCAGGTTTAAAAAGCTGAGTATGAATCATGGCTTCTTTGGTTCTTTCTATACGCTTTTCACTGGCCTCCAGCCAAAGACCAGCAGGAACACACCTGTAGTGGAACAAGTTCTCATACAGTGAGAAAGCACAAACACCATGGGGAACTGTGGGACATCTCAGTAAGAACATGCTAGAAATACCTTTTATAGGGTTGGGGCCTGTGTAAGGTGATTTTGGGGAGGATTTAAAGAAGTGGGGCTTTTCTGTGAGTAAGAATGCTGTCAGGAAGAGGAAGTAATTCTGTAACTGGTATCTTAAATTTTATCTATGGGAAGGACAGACTTCTACAAAAGCAACAATCATTCATATTAGCTGGGAGAGAGGATCATTTCATAATTTTTGTGGCTTGGATAATATTCATATTTTGTCTGTGTTCAGACATGATTAGGGAGCGGTTTTATTTTTGTCTTGATCCATCACAATCACAGAGTGGCCTTGTCTGATGTTGATGTTCTGTGAAGTTCTTCATGTTCAGCAGAGAACATATGGCCTAGCTGAGAGTACTGGGCCACCTGTTGGATGTCAGGGGCTACTTTTCTCCTTCTCAAGGTTTATTTTTATAATATTCTGCGTGACTTCTTCAGCACAGTATAGGGCCAAGAGAGCTCTATTTCTAGCACCACCATTAACTTGTGTGACCTTGGACAAATCAGGTAGCTTTCCTGAGACTCAGTTTCCGCACCTGTGTAATGGGATAGAGATGTTTGCCTTGTGTACGTTACCTGCATGCCACGAGGATAAAATAAGATTAGACAGATGGCAACTCTTTGAATAAAAGATGTTAGTAGGCTAAAAATGTAAGTTGCTTCTATTAAAAGGGCATCATAGCAAAGCTTCAAATCGTGCAAGTGAATTAAATCTCCGTGCTCATCTCCTTTCTGCTATACAATGTTTGGTGATGCTACTGATGGTTCTGGGCAGAACACAGTGGGAGGATACCGTTTTCCTTCATATGCACGGGTTTTGCATCTGTATATTGAACTACCCACAGATCAAAAATATTTGGAAAAAACAATAAAAAATAATATAAATGAAAAAACAGTACAGGTACCAACTAATCACATAGCATTTACATTGTATTAGGTATCATAAGTAATCTAGAGATGATTTAAAGTATATGGGAGCCTATGCCTAGATTATGTGCAAATGCTATGGCATTTTATATAAGGCACTTGAGCAGATTTTTGTGTTTGCAGGGGTCCTGGAACCAATCCCCCACAGATACTGAGGGACGACAGTATAGACTATGAAGGTTTATGGAACAGTACAGAAAATATAAATAAGTCATAAATTTGTAGTGAAGTTCACTCTTCGTGCTAATCAAGCTTTTAGTTAGACTTAATAGCTTTTTCCTTTTTATTCTAAAGCACAATTTCTTCATTCACCTCTAAAGGTGAGAAAGAATGCTGTTCTGTTTAGGCAGTTGTCATTAGCAATCTTTTAATTGCATACAACACAGATGGGTCTGCTTTTGCTGTAGAAGTTTATGACTGGGTCTCATCTGTCATTTCAGAGAGACATCCAGCTGGAGACATTTGATTTAATTTTTCCCCCTCTCCAGAATACCTAGCTCAAGAGTAAACAAAACTGGGAATATGGAACTATAAAGCTAGCAATATGGTTTCTCATTTTTACCACATAGCAATAATTATGTTTCTGTCTAAAGAAGAAGACAAAGGAGCCATCAGAGTTTATCTCCAGACTGTGAAATACGAAATCAGTTTCCCAAAACAGAATGCTATTTTACCTCAGATCTGGGTTCCAGTAACGCTGAGTTCATTGTGACCATGCTAATTTTTTCTTACCTAATTTTCCCTGTGTTGTCTATTTAATGCTCAGTTAATATTTTTCCTGTAATTTAGAAACCTTTATCAAAATGTGGCCTTCCATTTTTGAAGTTTCAAAGGTTAATGCACGGTGCTGCTAAAATGAGGTGGTGTGTGCTGGAGCGCCCATTAAGACACAAATTGCTGTATTTATTCTACAAAGGAGTCTATTATTTCCAATCTTACAAATGTACAGCATCCACAGGGACCCTGTAAACATTGGAACCGTGTCAAGCCCAGCTGGGAACTTGACAGTCATTAGTTTCTCCTCCTTGAAAGGCTGCATCTTTTCAAATGGCTCTTTGAAGGGGAATTTTTTGGAATAACACCACTCATCTTAACATTACCATATTTATATGGAAGTGATCTGGTTTTTCATGGGAATGTTTTTAGTCTATGTAGGGGTTTCTCAACCTCAGCAATACTGACATATTGGGCCAGATAAGTCTTTGTTGTGGGAGGAAGTCCTTTTGCATTGGAGGATGTTTTGCAGCATCTGTGACCTCTACTCACTGGGGGCCAGTAGCACTTCCCTCTGTCCCCAGTTATGACAACTGAAAGTATGTCCAGAAATTGCCAAGTGCCCCCTGGAGAGCAAAAATCTTCCCCTGTTGAGAACTACCGGTCTATGTGCATTTACATGTATAAAGAGAAATGTTCTCAGAACCAGGAAAATTTACTTGAAATGTACTTGAAAAGTCTATTCTCTAGAATTTGGGTGAGGGGGGCACCAAATTCTGGAAACAGACCAGGAAATTTCCTTGGATTTTACTATATATTGATTAATGATAAGGTGATAAGGAAAAGAAAGAAATAGAGAGTCCTATTAGGAATCAGTTCGAGAATAACAGTTTGCTAAGAACCTTGTCAAGAGGAAAAGTGTTTGCAGCTTTAAATGGCAGCGTCGTGTGTGGTTACATAAAGTCAGCAGCGAGAGCACGGGAGGATGTGAAGACAAACACAGATGCCTGCACATCATTATGCTCCGCCGGCTGCTCTCAGGTCTGAATCAGCTCTGAAAACGCAGACATTGTTTCCTACAGAATGTCTCTGGCTCCCGACAGCAGAACTGCAACGTGATGTTGATGTCTCTGCTGAAATTCGGTGACTCACAGATGAGTCAACAGAGAAGGTGTGCTAGGAGGCTGACTGCTGTGCGGTCTGCAGGACCCAGGACAGCAGAGGAAGGAGAGTCACTGGTTGGCTTGGCTGGCTTCTCAGAAGGAATTTTCTCCCTGTAAAACCCGAGGCTGTGTGCCTGTCCTTCCGAGTGAAAAATGCCCGTTTGCTGAGAGCTCAGGAGACTAGGTTAACATTCTGAGATGCCCCGCGTGACCCTAAATTGAGCGTGTTTCGGAGAGCCAGCCCATGTTAAATTTAACACCTGTTTCAGCTCTCTTGTACCTTAATGTATTTTCATGATGCAAGAGGCTGGGCATTGCGCTTCTGTAATTCTGTGTAGGGAACTAGGGTTTCTGTGTCTTTTTTCTTAAAAATCAATGTAGGTTTATAAACAAAAGCCACAAGCACACAATTTTGAACTGAATTGTCTTCATGCTATAAAGATATAATATTGACTTTCTTCTATATTGAAGCTTGACTCATATGTTAAAAATTGTATACTTCTCACTCATTATTCAGATTTCATTAGGGACTGGTTTGAGGGGCAAATTCCAAGGGCTAGCTTGAAGTTTACTGTCAAATTGTTAACAAAGGAGAATTTGTTAAGCAAATTAACAGAGTACAAGATATTAAAGGCAGAATGCTTAAGCATTGTTTTAAAAAACTTCTAAACCTGTTAGAAGCTCTTATTCACATGTAAACATTTTTTATATGCTGTTTATAAGTGGGACTTTTCTATTCATTAAAGCTGTTTTCCAAGGACCTGTGTATAACGAACCACGTAAGGGTAGAATAGTACATTCCACTTATCTTCTGTAATTGAAATAAAGCCACAGGTCTTAAACAATATGAGTTAATTCAGAGTGATTTCTTTTAATTAACCCTAATTATGATTTTTTTCTATGATTGGAAAAGATTCTCTTCGTTGCAGTGTAAGAATGTCAAAATAGAGAAGTCCCTGACTACTCTTGTTGGGCCCCTACAGGAAAACATTACCAAGGAGTGTGGCTTGGAGGGTAATCTTTAGGAACCTAGATCTGATCTAAGTCTAGAAAATTCATTTCATTAGCATTTCAAAAGAGGAGTGAATGTAGGAGGATTGACTCCTGCTAAAAGAAGTTACAAATGACTGATGTATAAACTGCAATGCCCACTTTCAGTTGCTGAGTAGATCTAAATAGTTGGGTCAATTAGTACATTTTCCTTGAGGGAAAATCTATATCAAAAGCCAAATTATAGTTAGAAGATTGGTGTGCAGGAGGGTCAGGAAATTAGATGACACATATTTCTTTCAGGATCATGGTATTCATCCACAAAGACTGATATACTCATTTATTGCATCTGCACTAGACAATGGTTAGAGAAACTTAGATTCTTGCTAAATGACTCTCCATTTATTTATGTTACATGCTGATCTTCTGTTAATAAAGCCTTTCTTCAAACATGGTTCAATACAGTTGATAATATCTTATTTTCCTTAGTTAATATCGTAGTTTAAGCCTTTCCAGTATTCCATTTAAGCCACTTGTGCCCAAATCCCATTATCTACATAATTACAAAAATCCTTGGGGTTATTTCTACAACTGAATGATCTTGTTCATAACTTCTGTGTTCTTACGTTCTGAGGCAGTCTTCTCTTGTGTATTCACAACCTTAGTGTGTTGGTGGTTCTTTCTTTTGGCTATAAAGCATTGCAAAATTCAGGAAAAGAAAGCTCTTTTATAATATTTCTCTATGACTGTAATTTTCCTGGTCTATTTCTCCCCAGGTTTTCATGTTACTGAAGATGTCATTAAAAACAAACTTCCTTTTCTTTCTTTTAGAATTATCTCTTCCTCTTGTTAAACCTCCTTCTTTCTCCTCTTTGTCTGCCTTCTTCGTCATAATCATTACCATCTTCAATATCGGATGTCATTACAGTTTTTACCCTTGAGAAGGAATTTCTACTTGTACGTGGTGTTCTACTGGGTCCTGTAAAAGTGGATGCATAGACCTTGTTCAGGCTTTCTTGAGTAGTGTTGTTTCTTTGTCACCATTCGATTTCAGAGCCTCCAGGGGAAACTGCTTCTTTGCCATCCATATCTTAGTTTAACACCTGGATTTTCATTTTGAGCTTCATGGTATAGATCAATGAAACAACACACTTTTGTGTCCTTCCTTCCTTCCTTCCCCTCCCCACTTTCCTCCATTCTTCTCTTTCTTTCCTTTTTTATTACATATGTTCAAGGTGTACAACAGGAAGTTTTCATAGTAAAATGATTACTAAAAGTCAAGCAAGTTAACATATCTGTCATCTCACATAGCAACCTTTTGTTTTCATGGTAAAAGCACCTAAAATCTACTCTCTTTGCAAATTTCCAGTGTACAACACAATGTTATTAACTATATGCTGTACATTAGATATCCCGTTTTATTCATCCTACATCCCGTTTTATTCATCTCATTTTTTATGCAATTATAGTATGTTCTTGGATCTCACAGAACAAGCTGATAAACTGAATGGGAATGTTGCTGATGATGCTCCTCCTCTCCAAATTAATGCCCAATTTATGTTTTGGGAGTTAGGCATGGACTCCCAAACACTGCCATGCTTGTTCTTTATGTTTTGCAATCTAGAGGATTCAACATACTGTTTCTTCTCTGGGTTTGTTTTAAATGTGGAATGGGCAAAACTATGACTTTGTGAATAGGTTTAAGGGAACAAGAGGAGGGTCCCTAACTACTGTGACTGTGAGCCTTGATGACATGTGCAGATCAAACCTCCTCACCCCAGGAGTGTGCGGCTTATCACTGTTGACAGCAATTACCTCAAAGGCTGCCTCTTTCCGGATGATGTGAAATAGATACCTCAGTAATCCAGTGAACCATTGTAGTAACATGCGGATTTAAACCTTATCTTCTGATTAATTGGAGAGTCTAGTATCAAACCTAACAAAAGTAAATAACTTTGTACCTCCTCAACAGAGAGACGGAGACCTCCCAACTTCAAAGAAAAAACGCCAGGCCGGGGAGAAGATCATGTACACTTTGGTCTCTGTCCCACATGGAAATGACATCGCGTCCCTTTTTGAGCTGGATGCCACAACTCTTCAGAGAGCTGACTGTCTGGTTCCAAGGTAAAAAAAAAAATATGGTTAAAAGATGTTTCTTTGAATAATTATACCAGTAGGTAAGGAATGAAAATCTTAATGTTAATGTAATCTTTGTGATATCAAGGGAGCAAGCATCATCAGTGAAGAACAAGTGTGTAAAACATTGTGCCTCTTTTGTGAGTAGATTAACATAGTTTGTTTTATTCTTATAAATAATTAAAATGTGTAAGACCAAAGAAACTCTGAAAAATTTATAGGAATCATTTATTCTCATAACTTGTATAGCCTTTGGTTATTAAAATGGAAAATAATCTAAAAGCATTTCTATTTATACTTTTGTCATTTATTTCTATTAGGTCAAATTCCCCATTTTATTCATTCATCCATCCATCTGTTCATTTATGTAGTCAGTCAGTGAACAAATACTCAGTGAACGTCGATGACATTCCAGGCATTGTCTGTGGCATTGGGAAGACAACAATGAACAAACTGGTTATATGCTTTCAAATGGGGGAAGCGGGCAGTAAACAAACCAATAAAAATAAAATATTAGGTCAGGTCATAAAAATGCTTTGAAGAAAAATGGCAGAGTATGGAAAATTCTATTAGGTAAGATTGTTCAGAGGTGGCCTGAGTTAGGACATTTGAGAAAAGATCAGAATGAGATGAGGGAGCACGTCTTCTTTGTCTGGAAGGAGTGTTTCAAGCAGGAGGAACACAAAATGTAAAAATACTGAAATTTACCAGGTGCTTTTAAGCGAGGACCAGTGAGGAGGCCAGTGCAGTTGGATCTAAGTGAGCGAGGGGGTATGGGATTGGTAACGAGGTAGCCAGAACTTAATGTATGGGAGTATCTTACATTCTTTTAGTTGAATTTGACTATTTTGGTTAAGCTCTTTTGCCTATGACTGTCTACCTTCCTACAGTAGCACTGTGATGCACCCTCTAGATGCATCAAGGAGTCCTTCCCATATTGTTAGGTCTAGTGGGATGGTTCTTAGTTGGCCTTGTTGGATCAGTGTTGTATCTGGCCTTAGGCAGATTGGGCTAAAGGTACGTACCTAAAAATGCAGACTTCGTTGTGTGGCTTGCGTTCAGGGAGGGTAAAAAGCTGCTGCACTAACGCGGTCAAGAAACCTGCTGGTTGAGCTTCCCAGGGTGTTTCATGGATGTTCTCATTCACAGGAAATATTGATAAATCTCGACCTTATGTGAGTCCATGTCTCCCTCTTCCCCGTTCTACCAACATAAGCCTGTAAGGAGATCCCCTCTGAAGGTGTTACCTGATCCAGGGAACCTCTGGCCTTTTCTTCCCAGAATTGGGGTCTTAATCCTTACTATGGCTTTACTCATTTTAGATTTAAGTCAACAAAAATGGAGTCCTTATTGAACTCTATTCGAGCGAGTTTGCTTAAGGAGATGATAAAAGGATCTCACTATACAGTCGCAGACCCATGGCAAGGCCCCTGAACGTTGCTATATATGGGGGTGTTAATCTGTTACTATTCAGAACTGTCGAAGCCCTATTCTACATAGTACAGAATTTTGTATTAACATGTATTCATTTGTTGTTAATTGTATTAAAGCTAACCATTAATTAACATGTAATAATAACTACTATTATAATATAACCCTTGAGAGCTTTCTGTGTGCTGAGCCTCCTGTCAAATTCTTTATAAATATTATCTTATTGAATCTTGGCCATTACCCTTCCAGATCAGGAACTAGAGGCTGAGGTAGAACAGTGCCTCTCGAGGTGGCTGTAAATTAGAATCACCTGGACAGAAGTGACACCTCTCCATGCCGTAGCCACACTGAGACCAGTGAAATCAGGGTCTCAGAGGGGGGACCCAGGCTTTCCTTTTTTTGAAGTGTTCATTTCCCAGGTGATTCCAGTGTGGAGTCCAGTGTTTCTCAGACTTTAAACTCTATAGTTCATGCTTCTTAAACTTTATTGTATTCTGAATCACTTGGGGATCTGATGACAATGCAGCTTCTGATCTATTTAGTCTAGAATGGGGGCCTGAGAACCTGCATTTCTAATGAGTTCTCAGGTAATGTTGATGTTGCTGGTTCAGACTAGACTTTAAGTATCAAGGGCTTAGAGCAGCGGTTCCCAACCTTTGCTGCACGTGGGACACCTGGGAATCTTTGAAAGATTCTATTTTATCTGCTTTTATGAAGGAGCAGAACCAAGTTGCTGAGTGAATCTCTTTCCCTGAGCCGCTTGGCATTTTATTTGGTTTTCTCTTATTGGCCCTAATGCTTTCTACCTTATGCTATATGATGTATGTATGTCTTATTTTTATACTGAACTCTAAGCAACATGAAGGCAGAGTACTTAATGTGCTTTTCTTTTCATAGACACTATACACATATTTGTCAAAAACAGTTAATAATGAAAGATTTACTAAAAAATGGCAATATTTGAGTTGGATCAAGTTCTAGGTGTCCTTTCTCAGGTACTCTCTCACAGTTCATATGTAGCCAATTTTTGTTATTCATGGTATGTAGAATTAGCAAGTACTGAACTATTATTCCTAGGGGGAATACCAGGTTAGGTTCCAGCAAGCTTCTGGGTTGACAGCATTTTTGTCAATCAATACATGAACTTGTTTTATGTGTGTTTCCATTTAAAGACACCCTATTTAATATACATTGTTGATTCATTGATATTGAACTCATGGTCAACAGCAGCATAATTCATGCCTGAACAAAGCTTCTCTAGCACAAGTATTTTCTCTGTAAGGCATATCGCAGCCGCCTTGTGCTTAGGAACGCTATCCGGCACTTCAGTACTACACTTGGGGGCCGTTTTAAATATCGAAGTCATCAACAAAAAGCACACAAATATGAAAAAACGTGACACTAAAGCCACAAAAAGGATATGTGTGCAGTATGAGAGCTGAAGCAAGAAGGCAGAGTGTCACCTCATTTCACCTCAGCTTGGAAATGTGTCTGTTGGGTGACTCAAATTTTTACCATTCTGTGTATGCCCTTGAATGACCCCCGAAGCTCCGTGAGTATTGATTTTGGGGTAACAGGTAAATTTTTGTGAGCAGGAGAATTCTCATGTACAGAATCCACAAATAATGAGTATTGACTGTATATATTTTCACGTGCAGATACTTAAACTACGAAAAGGACTGCTACTGTCAGCATTTTTAACTGAGTGGTTACTGGATCCATGTTCTCAGTTTAACAGGCATCAGAACTGCCTGGAGAACCTGTTAGAGGACTCATTGTTGGGCCCTTCCCAGAGTTCCTGGTTTAGTGAATGGGGCTGAGATCTTAGAATTTGCGTTTCTAGCAAGTTACCAGATGATGCTGAAGCCACTGGTGCAAGGACCACACTTTGAGAACCACTGGCCTAGGTACTAATACTACATGCTTTGGAACAGTCTATAATTCGGAATTTTTCCTTAAACCAGAGGGATCTTGAGTCACTTACTGATTTTAAGATATTTTATGTTCTTATCATGTATGAAACTGTTAAATATATGACTATGTAAGCATGATAATTTTTATAATCTGTTTTTTATATTGTTTTGCTTTTAGGAACTCTTATGTTCGGTTAAGGCATTTATGCACCAACACATGGGTAACCAGTACTAGTATCCCCATAGACACCGATGAAGAGAGGCCTGTCATGTTGAAGGTAAATGTTACTGAGGATGGTTTAATTTTCAGCCAAATACTGTACCAATGTTAGAGATTGTAGCAATCAATTTAATCAAGCACACGTGTTTGCCACTTTGCTTTGGTAGCTGAATCTAGTGAGCTGGCTGCAGCAGGGCCGTGATAGAGGAGGATGCAGCATAGACACCAAACAAATGGGAGGAGTGTGTGGAAAGAAGATTCCAGGAGTGCATGTTCTCTACTCTGTTGAGACTGAGGCAGAGGGCAAGTGTGAAAGGGATATGTTTCAGTGGGGCTTTGGGAACAGGCCAGGAAGTGGGAATGGAGAATCTCTGTGTCCCTACATCCTTTTGCAGTAGATGATACATCTGGAATTACTGTGTTTGGGTTATTTACTCTTGTATTTCTTCAACAGTACTAGATGTGTTAATCCTCTAAGAGTATTGCATAGTTATTTAAGAAACTAATTTAATGGAAAAACACATTTCAGATTGGAACCTGCCAAACAAAAGAAGATAAAGAAGCATTTGCTATTGTGTCTGTCCCTCTGTCTGAGGTCCGAGACTTAGACTTTGCCAATGATGCAAATAAAGTACTGGCGACCACAGTCAAAAAGCTGGAAAATGGCACGATAACTCAGAATGAAAGGAGGTTAGTAACTGTTTCAAATGTCTCTTAAATCATCAAGAGTCAATTGTCAACTCTTGCAGTAAAGCTCAAGTGAATGACTGGGAGTATTTAGAACATTCTGCAAGCAGCACATCTGCTTCCGAATGAAGCGGGAACTTGATTCCTCCTGATCATGGTGAGGGAATGAAAATGGTCAAATTAAAATCTGGTGGAATATTTACTTTTCCCATGGTAGCTTGGCTTGAAAATAGTTGTTTTCAGTTACTTTCTGATCTTTCAAATCCCTTGCTAAGCATCGAGATATTCCTTGCAGAAAAGGACAAATAAAGGTTCAGACTATGGGTGGTCCACCGCCACAGGCTGGAGCCCTGTGCGAGTCGCCCTTCTTCAGTTATTGCAGGAGAGAACCTGAACCTCTCAAGGTGATTCCGAGGAAGGCGGTGGACGAGGATTGACCAGAGAGCGTGCACTTTCATTTCCCTTGCTTCTTTCCCTACTGTTCTGTAGTGAAAAACAACAAAGAAAAGAGAAGGCTTTTCCTGAGAAATATGAAGTTGCAATTGTTGATCTTAATTTAGTAATTTTAGAAAAGCTACCTCCCATCAAAATTCATTGAGAGCTGCCTGTCAACACGGTCAAGCTTATTGGCCGAGTTGAATACATTTATATCATTTTCTTAGTTTTAGAAATCAATATAAATTTTTTTCTGAAAATAATTGATAACTCTGACTTTTTTCCCAATGCAGAATGAAGTTATTATTACATGTTCTTTTTTACTCAAAACCAGGAAGAATAGTACCAGGTCCAAAGGATGTTAGAATAGTGCAGATCTGTCCCAGATGCCTGTGTTGTTCCCATCCTCCTCTCTCTCTCTCTCTCTCTCTGTCTCTCCTTCTCTCCATCCACCCCAGGAATAGACCCTGGAGTACACCTCCTGTGTTATGCTCTAAGATCCTCAACCTTGGGTATTTTTCAGTGGAATTTTCGGATCTTATTCTACATACCCGCACCAACAAAACAGAGAGCAGTAGGAATATATTGTTGGGGAGGGAGGAGGAAAAATAGAGGGATGTTAACTACTATTCAGAGCTTGAGGAAGTGACACATGCAATCTTTAACCAACATTTCTGCACCATGTTTTGCCTCTGAGGATACATAAGAAGTATGGGAGTTCCTCTGAAGCATCTGGAGTTCAGAGATGTGATTAATTCAGTACTATTAAACTGTTGGTATGTGCCAGGCACTGGGTCTATGTGGTGCTAATGAGGTGGGGAAGGTCACAGACTGTACTCATGTCTTCATGCAGCTTATGGGTTTGAGAGGTGCTTCTAATTCCCCACATTCGAAGCTTAGGATCTATTAATATAATAGAGGTCATCTGATATGTGATCACCAGATCAGATGGCTTTCTGATGTTGCTTCCTAGAGCAACATCATTCTCCCTTAAATTTTATTTGCTAGATATTACTGTGGCTACACCAGCTGTACCAGCTATCTTTTCTTTAGTATTTGACTGATGCTGCTTTTTCAATATCCCTTTATTTCAGATTTCTTGGTCATTTTGCTTTAGTTCTATCTCTTGTGAGCAGCAGAAGGCAGGATTTAAAAAGTCTAATCTGATAGTCTATTTTTTTTTTTTTTAAGACAGAGTCTCACTCTGTCACCCCCAGAGTGCAGTGGCCTCATCACAGCTCACTGCAACTTCAAACTCCTGGGCTCAAGTGATCCTGCTGTCTCAGCCTTTGGAGTAGCTGGGAAGACAGGTGTGCGCCACCATGCCTGGCTAATTTTCTCTATTTTTTGTAAAGACGAGATCTTGCTCCTACTCAGGCTGGTCATCTATTTTAATTTGGAAGTTTAATTACCTTGTCATTGATAAATGTATTTGGACTTATTCTCATTTTGCTTTTGTTTTTCTTTCTTTGGTGTAGCTTGTTTTCTTTTCCTTTCACTTCTTCCTTGATTTCTGATGGATTGAAAAAGTTTATGTTCCCCCTCCCCACATTTTACCTTTTCCTCTACTGATTTAGAAGTTTCCAGTCATATTTCTGTTCTTTAGCAATTATTCTTAAGTTCTTATTATGCATTTTAATTCTATATTTTTTCTTATAAAACTTGAAATTACTAATATTTCTTTATTCCTCTCATGGGAGAAAAGTGCCTCAGTGTGTTTTAATTATGCGTTGATATTCTCCCTCCCATCTTTCTTATATTGGTTGTCAAGAGCTTGAAACTGAAGATTGGCTTTCCCAATTTCCATTGCATCATCATCAGGTAGATGGGCTGGGCAAGGAGTCTAGTGATTGTCAATCAAGATTGCTAATTTTCAGCCAAGCGTGGAGTTCGAGACCAGCCTCAGCAAGAGCAAGGCCCCATCTCTACTAAAAATATGGAAAGAAATTAGCTGGACAACTAAAAATATATATATATAAAAATGAGCCAGGCATGGTGGTGCGTGCCTGTAGTCCCAGGTACTCGGGAGGCTGAGGCAGGAGGATCACTTGAGCCCAGGAGTTTGAGGTTGCTGTGAGTGAGGCTGACACCATGGCACTCTAGCCCGGGCAACAGAGTGAGACTCTGTCTCAAAAAAAAAAAAAAAAAGATTGCTAATTTTCGTCATCATTATTCCATTAACTAGCACCAGTTTTCAGGGCATCTAGAAGACTTTGAAGCAGAGTGATCTGTAATTGCTCAAAAAATTGTCCCCTCTTACATATCTAAACATTTAATTACAATTATTGAAACAGCAAGAGAAAAAGACTGTTAATAATTTTAAAAAGAAAATACAAGTATTTATGCTCAAACTGGACTTGTGTTGAGCAGATAGCAACGGGGATTCAACTTAATTTCAGTTTGCTG
This sequence comes from Avahi laniger, assembly GCA_963575035.1. Classification (NCBI taxonomy): domain Eukaryota; kingdom Metazoa; phylum Chordata; class Mammalia; order Primates; family Indriidae; genus Avahi; species Avahi laniger. Next base: position 48,445 of record CAUYSK010026065.1, read on the forward strand.
AAGTAACCTGAGCTCAATAGAATTGTTTTAAGAAAACAGAATGATTTAGAAGACATTAAGCCACAATTACAAAAGAAGTTCATACCACATTTTGATGCACAGGAAACATGTTTTACCTTTCTGTGGTTGCCTTCAGAGATTAAATTAAACCTATGGCAGTGAATCCTATCAGTTAGACACATTTTCCAAAAGAAACAGATTGGATTGAAATTTAAAATGGGCACCACAAGAAAACATAGGATCCCTAGAGTTCAGGAGTGGAGTTTATGACCCTTGGACATATGCTGAAATTTTTCTGGGTAGCTAAATTCTTGCTTATGGGTGTGTCTACTTGGCTCTATGAAAGTGCATTCTCTTTCAGAGGTAAATCTGGAAATAGGGGAGGATCAAGATGTTTTCTTTCTTTCTTTTCTCTTTCTTTCTTTCTTTCTTTCTTTCTTTCTTTCTTTCTTTTCTTTGTTTCTTCTTTCTTTTCTTTCTCCTTGAACTTGGCTAAAAGGATCCAGATATTTTCCATTTGAATACATCCCACACTTTTCTGGAATTGTTGAAGCTCTTAAATTATGGTTTTCTTATTGATGTGATCATGACTGACCATGCTAATAACAGTGAATGGTTATGCTGGCAGTATACAAATAAAACTAATTCAAATAATTGTTCAGATTTTGTCTTATTCCAAAAAAAAACAGTGTTTATTGAATAATTAACAAGCTGTACTTCACCGTCAATAATAACTTAAAAGAATCCCTTAGCCCTTCCAATACAGATTTCTAATCAGTTTACCCATTTTTGTAATAACTTGAATCCCTGCCCCCTTCCTCAATCTACCAACACAAGTAGAAAATGAAGAGCAGGCAGAGGACGGAGGAAGAAAAAAGTGAGGGAGGAAGGGTTTTTAAGACACTTCAGGTTCTAAATGCCACTGAAGTTCAAGTAATAGTGATAATAATAACCAAAATATGATTTAAAAGTGAACATTGTCAGATGGTTCTAGAAAACTATGATTTTTATGGCTCATTGAATTTGTTCAAAACAATTCAGAGCGCAGGATTGCTTACTCTACGTTTTTCTGTACATTGGCGAAATTGAAATGTGGTGAGGATTAAGAAATATAGTTTGAGTTAATAATTAAAAAAAGATTTGAATTTAGGAATTTAGAAGTGTAACGGTTCTGCCTTAAGCAGAAATATTCTGCTTTGCTGGTCATTCGTGGAAAAGCATCTGGTGGTGTCATCCTACCAAGTCATCAGTCATCGGGGCTCGTGTGGCTTTATTCCATAACAGTCTTTGAAAATACTCGATTAGAGCTGGAGACAGGGGTGGGGGTTGGAGGAACTGGAGAAGGGATATTCTTTGTAAAAGTTCAGGTAAACCGTAACTGCATGTTATTTTTTTGTCAATTAAAGAATTTTTGTTATGAAATACTTTGTTTTCTAGTGTTTCAGTTCTTAGTATTTAATAAAATTACATTCTCCAAAATTAAGCAGACCACAGAGTAGCATTTCCTTTCCATTTTGTGGTAGATTTGTAACCAAGTTATTGGAAGACCTCATCTTCTTTGTCGCTGATGTGCCTAATAACGGACAAGAAGTTCTGGATGTGGTTGTCACTAAGCCAAACCGAGAACGTCAAAAATTAATGAGAGAACAAAACATATTGGCACAGGTGAGTTTTTTCATGTACTAAATTTGCATATTTTCTTTTGTGAATTATAATATCAGAAAAGTCCTTTTGCTAGTTATCTATTGCCATGTAACAAATGACCCCAAAACTTAGTGGCTAAAAACAGCAGACACTTATTATCTCACAGTTTCTGTGGCCTGTGGGTCTAGGAGTGGCTTAGGTGGGCAGTTCTTGCTCAGGGTCTTTTACCAGGCTGCAGTCAGGGTGCTGGCTGGGGCTGCAGTCATCTCAAGGCTCAACTGGGAGAGCCTCTGCTTCCCAGCTCCCCGCTGTGGGGCTTGCGCAGGGCTGCCTCCAGGCAAGGCAGCTTGCTTTCCTAAGCAGTGAGGGATCCAAGAGAGAACTAGAGAGGGCACTCAGGTGGAAGCCAGCATCATTTCATGACCTAATCATAGAAGTAGCGTGCCGTCAATTCTCCTGTGTTCTGTTTGTTAGGATGGGGTTAGTAAATCTAGCCCCTCCATCAAACAGAGAGGATTCCATGAGGGTGTGAGTACCAGGAGGTAGGAATATTGGGGCCATCTTGAGGCAGCCTACCATAGACCTCTAAAGGAACCTGCATGGTCAGACTAGCTCCAGAAAATATGCTGGAAAAATTTGTAGGTAGACTTTCCAGGTGAACTTGGAAACTGCCGTCTCCATCTGCTTCCTACTTCTTTGCTTCTTTTCCCTAGGAAAGTAGGGCAGTCTGTTCATTAGCTCACAAGTGCTCTGTACAGTATTCTAGTTTTTTTCTCTGAAACTATAGAGCTGCTCCTGTATTATGTCTCCTTGAAATTGTTCAGAACACCTCAGTATATTAGTTCACTTCCTAAAATTAATAATAGGCACATATGGACATGCCTACTTTCACGTGTTCTTTTTATTCTGTTAATTGCTATTTAAAGTAATGGGTTTCTGCATTAATTAAGAATGGACTTAAGGAAGATACTTAAAACATAAAAATCATGTTATTAATACACATGTTCTTACTGAGTTGGGAAAACAAAACAGTAGACATATTGTTAATATCTATAGCTGATTGAAAATATAAAATAAACATTTTCCTCAAATAAAATAAAGGTTGCAAATTTAACGGGACAAAGTCTTTGTTCTTGGAATTCTTTTATATAAAACATTTGATTTTAAGGACTTTTAAAACCTTGAATGATTTATTAATATTATTTCAAATAATATCTATCAAATCTTTTATTTCAGAATTATAAAGTTCAAGGTTTAGCAAATACAGAACTATTGAAGAAACTCTAATTCATATCATATTTTATGAACTCCTAAGGATAATTCCTTTCCATCTTGCTTTCTTTTATTAATGCTCATGTGCTTCACAGACTGTTTACTCATCCTGCCGACTCATCTCCAGATGATCCTACCTGCTGTCTTCCTGCCTGACAGAGTTGTATTCTTCAGTGCTTTTTAAATGCTTCCAAACTGCTAACCTTACAAGAGTCTGGCTCGCTGGGTGCCACCAGCTGCCCATGTGGCTCCTTATTTGTTACATTTGAATACCAATACATTTGTTGACTTGGCCGCATCTTTATGCACCAAAAATAGTAAATTAACTCTTTTCTACAGAGGTTTAGAAGCACTATTTGGAAGCAATTTTCTGATGTCAGTTTCAGATGAAAAATAAATGTTTTTTTAAAATATTATTTTGGTTTTGAAAAGTTATAGAAAGTAATAGCAGAAACTATAAAGCCTATAGAAATCAAACTACATTTTAGTTCGTCTCAGTATGTCCATGTAACTTGGAACAAGTTATCTTTTTACTCCTATTTTAATAAAATAGAATTTCTAAACAAAATTAAGCGTTTTATTTAAATAATATTTTTGTCATTCTGTTTAGGGAACTCTTGCGGCGGTATTTTTCTGTTCTTTGATATGTTTGTCCTGTGTCCTAAATCCTTTTTATTTTTTACCCGTTACATTAATGCTACTCAAATATTGCATAAGTGTTTTGAATCAATGTTCTCATTTGGAAAAAAATTAAAATAGGTTGCAAAACACGCACCTTCATTCATCAGAATAGGTGGTTCTTTTTGTTCCTGATAGGTATTTGGGATTCTCAAGGCACCCTTTAAGGAGAAAGCAGGAGAAGGCTCGATGCTGAGACTTGAAGATCTGGGGGACCAAAGATATGCTCCCTACAAGTACATGCTGCGGCTCTGCTACCGCGTGCTGAGACATTCTCAGCAGGACTACCGGAAAAACCAGGTCAGAGGGTGGTCCCCATTTTTAACTCAGTTTCATATTTAAAGTATGGGCTAGGTTCTTTGGTTACTATTCTAAAGCATAGAAAGTGGAATGGGAAATATCACTTTGAAATGAAATATTTTTTATTGGCAACGAACAAAAATGATCTATAAATATTTTTGAACTGACATGTATTTATTCTTCCCTATAAAATTAGAATTATTGGGAGAGGATGTACTGGGTCCTTGCGTGTGCGTAGTGTTATCTCCTGCTGGCCGGGAGGCATTCTGGATTTATTATGCAAAAAGGAATCAAGCATTTCTTGGCTTGAGGAACTGGTCAGGTATAATATCACCATGTACCTGCCAAAGAGCTTATTGTGTGGTGGAAAAGATACGATGCATGCATCTGAAATGCCAGGGTGAGGACATGAAGGGACACGGAGAGAAAAGACAGCGTGCTGGGAATTCACAAGCGGGAGAGCTCAGCTGTGGCTGTGGGAGCCAAGGAAGAATGTTTGGATAAGGAAGTCGTAGAGCAGGATGAGAATCATTTTCATAAATTGTATGGGAATGGGTATTTTAGGAAGAGAGATCTATGAAGCGAGAATGATGGATGCTAGAAAGGGCACATTTGCCCCAAGAAATCTGCAACTATAGAGGCCGGGAAACCCAGGTGGATCTAGGCATCCAGGTAAATGTTGCCAACTGCAAGTGAAATTTAAGTCTCTCTTTTATCTTAAAAACATATAATATTTTGCATTGTGTTCAGTACTGTAAATGTTTAATGTAAAGTTGTTTAAAATTAATTATTATTTGGAAAATTAGCATCCCATGTTTCTTTTAATCCGTTTGAGGGATGAATGTGTCATCAGGAAATTTTGCTGGTGAGTGTGGTCCATGAGGAAGGATGGGGTGGGAGAGGCCTGGGAGGGTGGGGCAGGCTAAGTCACGTAGAGCCTTGGTCTAGGATGTCAAACATAGAGGGTGGAGGTTGCTTGGGTATTGTTAGTGGTATTTATTGTGTGCTTACTTTGTATCACTCTGAGTTCTAAGTACTTTTCGTGAATTAGGTCAGTTAATACTGAATTAAGATGAGGGGTGGAGAAACAGAGAGCTTATGTGACTCGTTCAAGATGACAGTGTTGAGAATGGAGTCAGTATGCAAACCCCAGGCCCTTAGCCATCACATTTTGCCTCTTGTAGTTCGAAAGTTTTTTGGCAAGACAAAAAGATTTGCTTTAGGAAGATTGTGTTTGAATATTTGGGCTTTGAAATTCTGTTTAAAGATTAAGAAAGGTCCAAAAAGAATATATAAACATTAGCCAGGAGATAAATAATATGGCAAGGACCAGGAGCAAGGGGACAATATAAACAAATCCTTGAACATTTTCTAATATAATCCTTGTTACAAATACCCTTCTTTCCATTAGAAACGCTGCCACTAGAATTATTTTTCCCAACTTCATTGCATTCCTTTAAGATGGCAAGATAAAGTAGGTAGAGTTGTTCATATTTTATTGGAAGACAAATTAAGTTCCAAAACATGAAACGACAGCCCTTCGAGCACTCAGAAGCGATGTCTGAGATGCTCCCAGTGTTAGGCCCTGGATCCCGTAGTGGTCTGGAGTGGGCAGGGGGCGGGAGAGGCTGCTCCATGGACTCTACTTGTCCTCATTTCTCTTCTTGAGTGTGGAGAAATATGCTTGCTAGACAGGTTAGCACTCTACGCATAAGAGCAATGCCGTATTATAGAGATTGGAATCGACAGAAAAAAATCAGTGGGTCTACAGAGGTTGCCTGGCACCCCAGTCCCATCGGGTCCTGTGATGTGTGCCATCCTTGACTGTGCTCAGCCTCTGGAAGGGTGCTGAGGTCCCCTCGCCCTTCTGCGGCACTGCCTTGTGCTTAACAGTGCCAGATCTCCTTGGGTTTGGTTACAATGCTAGTCCCTCATAGGTTCCCTGCGCAACATGTCTTACTGGTCCCAGTTCTCAGTTGCTCAAGGTCTGGCACACATGGTTCTTTCTCACTCCCCTCTTAGTCTTAGCCAGGGATTGGGCCCAGTGTGCTGAGGGCACATGAAGTTTCTGCTCTGAACACACACTTCCTTTTGACAAGTAAACGTGTGCGTGCACACACAAACACACACACACACACACACACACATACACACAATACACACGCCTCTACCTGGTCACATCACTCCTTTCAGGTAAATGTTTATATATTTTGGGGATCTGCTTTCTGGGCTCCTTTGGGATGCATGACTGTGGGTATCTCCCCAAGAGGTAGATCATAGAGCTGACAAAGGAATAAAGAATCTCCAGTATTTGCTGGGGATTAGATTTTATTTCTCCTCTCCTTCTCCCGCATGTTCTAATTGAATCTCAGCAATAGCTGAGAAATCTTTTTCTCATTGCTATTAAGAGTGCTTTGTATTAAGCATAAAGCAGCTTTCTGATGTTTTTAGAACATGGTTTTAAAATGTAGGCAGGAAGACCTTCTACTTTTTTTCATAATTACCTTGTTTTCCTTTATTCCCACCTGTATGTTACAGTCTTAATAGAGAGTTCATTTGTGATTTCTCAGTAACCCACGTCTTTAATATTGAGCCTGTGTTTATTATTATTTATAGAATTCGATAGCACCTCTAATTTCATTTGATTATTTATTAACGTCTTGGATGTTTGCCTTATACCAGGATATAACTACAATAGTCATAAAAGTGTGTAAATCGATACATATCTTTAAAATGATATACTAACAGAAGACATTTACTTTACTTAACTGGCTGCCCAATACACAAAGCCCTCATCTTGAAAGGCCACAGAAATGCTGCCTAGAATATAATTAGATTTGTGTAAGCAATATCATATGCAAGGAATAGATACATTCCAGTAAATTTTACCTAAGGCAAAACCACTTTCTAATCAATAAATTCTCTTATCATAGAAACACAGATACATGCCCAAGGAGAATCCCCCAAAAATCAAAGTGAAAACTTTTGGCTGTGAAAGGGATTAAGCTCACCAGTTCTACGGCTGTGTGAGATGTGTTGCTTGTAGAAAGAATGTGGGAAATGAGCAATCATGGTTTGGAACATAGAGAAATTCATGTGAAAAACAAGGAGAATATTAAATAATACATGATTGGACCTTCCTAATGCTCTCTCTTGCTTTTAGAATAACATTTTTGCCCTTTATCATGACTCACAAGGATTCTTTTGATCTACCTCTTCACCGTCAGCTTTGCTTTTTCCTCACTTAGCTACGGTGGCCACCGTTTGTTGATAATCACAAGCTTGGTTCCACTACCACAGGGCCTTTGCACTTACTACTCCCACTACCTAGATGGCTTCCCTTCAGGTCTTCTCATGGCTGCCTCCTTCTCATCATTTCCGTTCTAGCTCAAATGTCACTTCTTCAGCATCTACCCCATCTAAAGCTGCCCCCTTTCTCCATCCTTCTGTTTCATTCCACTTATCAACATGTAAAATGTTTGTATTTGTTTGCTCATTACTGCCTTTTAGCTCCATGAGAGCTTTTCTGTCTTGTTTACAGCCTTATCCTTAGTCTCTCAAACAGTGCTTGGAATGTTGTAGGCCTTAAGAAGTATTTACTGGGTGAATGGATCTGATCAATAAAGTGATTAATCATATTATCTTGTTTGATAGCTTTTTAAAGCTAAGAAGTATATGAAATTTTACCACTATTTTAAAGAGAAGATATTATAGACCATTGTAGTATATGTACAAAAAAGGAATCAACCCACTTCACCTAGGATCTTCAAGTAATAGCATAGATCTCATGCCTCATGAATGAAATCTCAGGCAGTCATTTTCTTTTCTATAATTATGCCAAAATCATTGGTTATAACTTTTAGTAAGAATTAGAAGAAAGGCCTCTAATAAACTGATGAAATCCTAAGTTATCATGTCATAAAAACTTGTTATTTTAGTTAGAATTATTTTTTTCCCACTTACAAAGGTATAAGTATCTGTGTTAAAAATTATTTTTAGGGACATAATTTTTTGTTATAATTTAAATTACATGTGTACATATGCTAATATGTTTTTATTACCCACCTCGAAAAGCTCTATTTATTGAAGAATTATTTATTTGTTTTTCTTTCAGCCAAATTTTTAGTGGATTCTCTGTTATGAATAAATTAATCAATGTTGTTGACCCTAATAGAACCTGTTATTTCTAAGCTGTTTGGCGGTGTGTTCTGACAGCCTTTCTTCTTCGCAGGAATATATTGCTAAGAATTTCTGTGTCATGCAGTCCCAGATTGGCTATGATATTTTGGCAGAAGATACTATCACAGCTTTGTTGCACAACAACAGAAAACTACTAGAGAAACATATCACAGCGAAAGAAATAGAAACATTTGTCAGTTTACTCAGGAGAAATCGGGAGCCAAGGTTTGAAGTGATTCATAGAGTATTCTTTTCTAGTGGGGATTGTGGCTTTTGTTTCATTTTTAGAACTTTTAAAAGTTAGAATTCTTTCATATCACGAACTATTCATGGACAAACTATGTCAGGCTTATTGCTGTAATAATTATGTGTAAGAAAGAGTTATTACCCCTTAAGAGATCAAAGCCCTTGATAGATTTATATTTAAGTGTGATTGATTTTCACTGATAACTTATGATTTTATAAAACTATAGCTTTTCAAAATAGATTCATATACATTGTCTCATTTAGATCCTCATACATTTGCGTGAAGTACACTGGTTCTATAATATTATGCACATTTTAGAGCTGAGAACGTAGAAGCCTAGAGAGTAAACAGCCCAAGAATACCCCAACAGTTAGGAATAGAGTAAGAGGAGTTTCTGACTTCACATCAGGTTCTTCTTCTACTGCACCTTGCTACATTGTCTGGGAGAAATGCCTGTAGAAAAGCAGGCAAATTGGCAAAGTTTTCTTAACTAATTAATACAGCAAATAAATGCAAAAAGGTGGAAATGGGCCCCTTACTCAACCAGGTAATAGTTACTTCCATTAATTGTGTGTTTTATTCCTATTTGATTCAGTACAGCATTAGCTTTTGTTTTGATATTCAGTTCCCGGGAGTTTCACTGTAAGGCAGATAAATGATTTTCTAAACATAAGTCACAGTGCTGTGGGATGAGTATCGCCAAACAAATAGAAGCAAACATATCCTTTTTGAAATAAGGTTTGCATTAAATAAAAATAATTGAATGTTTGTTTCTAATGATACAAACGATAAGCAACACATTAGAAAAATGGTGCATAGAAATAATATTAAAAATATTTCTAAATAAGTTTCTTTCATTATAATCCAAATTGTATTTTTATTGTGATGATTTTATAAAATTCTTTGTCTTAATATTCAGTTTAATTTGTTTTCTCTTGCCAGATTTTTGGATTATTTGTCCGATCTGTGTGTGTCTAATACCACTGCTATTCCTGTAACTCAGGAACTCATCTGTAAATTTATGTTGAGTCCAGGCAATGCGGACATTCTCATTCAAACTAAGTAAGCCCAGATAGAGGACACTTTTTTTTTTTCAGTTTATTATTTGTAAGTTCTGTAGTTCTTTATCATATTTATAAGTACACTTCTTAGTAAATTTTTGTATGTTTTGTTTATTCCAAGGGTGGTCTCAATGCAAGTAGACAATCCCATGGAGAGCTCCATGCTTCCGGACGACATTGATGATGAAGAAGTTTGGCTCTATTGGATTGACAGCAACAAGGAACCTCATGGCAAAGCTATTAGGCACCTTGCTCAAGAGGCAAAAGAAGGCACCAAGGCCGACTTGGAAGTTCTTACCTATTACAGGTTGAGTATTACAGAGAATCAAAATTCCCAGTCTCACATATTCACTGAGAGCTGATTCTCTGAAGCTTCTAAAATTTAGGTATTTATGAAGAGGAAATTTAAAAAGTCATGTGGGATGCAGGGTAGCTGAAATATTTAGTATATTTCAAATATTCAAAATAAAAGTTAACATCTGTGTTTTCTGCAGACTCCACTTGCAATTTTCTGGTTTTCCACTAGTTTGGAATGTTTGTGCAGCAAAGGTTTTTTCCTCTTATTGATTGGGGTAGGGGCAGATGTGAGGACCTAGGCGATGGAGTTGAGAGAGAGAGAGAACTGGGGCTGAGGACACTGACCTGGCTGCAAGGCTGGCTCGGAGGAAGTTAGCCAGTAGTTTAGTGCACAGTACTTATGAATTCATGGTGACTGCTACCTGTAGTTATGAAAGTTCAATGGTGGCATATGGCAGCAGAAGCCCCAGTGGTGAGTATATTGGGATCAAGAACTAGCTAGCATCCTTGAGTTTAAGGGGTAGAAACCCAAGGCAGAATCCCTGGGGCCAAGTTGGGCCCAAATGGCAGGAATCAGAGGAAGGCAGAGAATGCCTTGTGTTTCCTGGTTTCTGTAGCTATAGCAACAAAACCAAGGTCTAATTGTTAATCTCAGACCTGGGCTGTTGAATCCAAGTGTACTAATGCCATTTGGACTGATCACATTCGGTTTGGGAACTGAGTGGCCTCAATTTAGAGGGCAGATACTAGAGCCTGCCGCTGAGCGAGCCTGGGGAAGGTGGAGAAAGATGTTTCACGTGAGCTGTTTCCCATAGCTTTTGGGCTTAGTGCAGGATTTGTAATCCTAGGAAACTCAGAGCGTAACTACACTCTCCACCAGACACATGTTGCTGGCACAAGTAAGAGAAAGTGTCACAAGGGGCATAGAGACAATTTCATATACTGTTGTCATTTGATCACTTAACCTACTACTATAAGAATTTGACGCCAGTATAAGAAACACTTGGAAATATAGTACCACAAACATAGATGCTGATTGGTACTATGACGTTTGAGAACTTTATCCAGATAAGACAAGTGATGTAATATGTTTATATTTTTAAGGTACCAGCTAAACCTCTTTGCACGGATGTGCCTGGATCGCCAATATCTGGCCATAAACCAGATCTCTACCCAGCTCTCTGTAGACCTCATCCTGCGGTGCGTGTCGGACGAGAGCCTGCCCTTCGACCTCCGAGCATCCTTTTGCCGCCTCATGCTCCACATGCATGTTGACCGGGATCCCCAGGAGTCTGTGGTGCCCGTTCGCTATGCCAGGCTCTGGACAGAAATCCCCACAAAGATCACGATTCATGAGTATGTTTGGAAACATTTCTTGAGGCCTTTCAATTCAGCCGATGAACTCAAAATCAAATGTCTGCTGTTTTGAAATGAAATACACAGAAAGGCATTTGTGTGTTCTAACTCAGGTTGTTAATCTTTCAAATGCAAATAAAACACTCTTTGTTAAAATGACAACTCTTAGTGGTAAAAGAAGCATCTTTCTGGAAACCAGTAAACAGAAATAATATTGATAATGCGAGTAAAAATTTGTTAAGTACTTAATGTTGTGGTAGACTGGTTTATGTGCTTTACATGTATTAATTCGTTTCACAATAGCCCCATTTTACAGATGAGAACATAACATCCGGGACAGTTAACTGATTTTTCCAAGATTATGAAGCCAGGAAGCTAAAGTATATATATTTTCCTATTTTTAAATGCCTGTGATCAATTTCACTTGCTTTATCTTATTTCTGTCTTTCCAGATATGATTCTATAACAGACTCTTCTAGAAATGATATGAAAAGGAAATTTGCACTGACAATGGAATTTGTTGAAGAATACTTGAAAGAAGTTGTAAACCAGCCCTTTCCTTTTGGGGATAAAGAAAAAAACAAACTGACATTTGAGGTATCTTTTTAAAAACAATTATTCTTGACATTATTAATCCTGTGAAAAATTATATTCATTGAGCATCAAAGTTTTTTTCCTTTTAACAGTTTTTTGCCTTCTTTCCATCCTAATATTTAGAATTTTTTGATACTTGGATAGTTTAGTTCGGAAACTATGATTCTCTGTGCCATTTTTTAAGAGATAGATTTGGTACTTTGATTATACCTTGATGTCCAATACAAAATATTTTATTTATAATTATCCTTTATATGCTATTTTCCTTGATTTTTTGTTTAATTTATGTAAACTTTATTGCATTTAATGAAAAAAATAGTTTTGCATATTTTATAATATGTCTGGGTACTTTTTTTCATCTTAATGAAGGTGACATTTTTATTCTCATTAAACTGAATTGAAATACCTCCAGTTATAATATCATTTTGGCGCTATAGTGACAAAACTAGAGAAAGGATACTGTTACTTGATACCAGGTGTAATAGCTGCCTATTGGTGTGTACTCAATTACCCCAAAACTTAGCAGCCTAAAGCAACAAACAGTTATTATCTCAGACTTTCTATGGGTGAGGAACCCAGGAGTAGCTTAGCTGGGGGGCTTCTGGCTCAGGGTCTCCCACTGGGCAGCCAGCAAGCTGTTGACTGGGATTGCAGTCTGGTTCTAAGCTCACTCATGTGGTTGTTGGTAGCCACACTTCCTTGCTGGCTGTTGACACCTCAGCTTCTTGCCAGGTGGGCCTTTCTATAGGCTACCCGAGTGTCCTCATGACATGGTCCTTGTCTTCCCCCAAAGCAAGCCATTCAAGAGAATGAGAGAGAGAGAGAGAGAGAGTCCATGATGGAAGTTGCAGTCTTCTGTAATCTAATCTTAGAAGTGACATGCCATCACTTCTGTTGGTCACTCAGACCAGCCCTGGCACAATGTGCAGGAGACTGTGCATTGGGGGCTTCATCTTGGAGCCCGACTCTCGTGCTTAGGATGTCTGATAGTATGCGGAAGACCACAGAGCAGCATAGGGAACATGTATTTCTGGGCAAATTTCATGGATAATATCTATTTTTTGAAGTAATTAATTAATATAACTGTTTATGAAGTGGTATTTATAGACTTGAATGGGTTAATATTTAATTAAAAGATAAATAATTCTAATGTAAACTTCATTAACCACTTAAAGTATACAAAATCTTATTTGGATTTAATTATAGAACTGAGTAAGTCCAAGTTGAAGTGGTTGCTTTTACAGGTATTTTAATTCCTAGATGTTAAAGAATTAGGAAGTTTAGAAATACCTGAACTACTTTAGATACTAAAAAATGCCAATGTTTATTTGAGTTCCTAATTGTGTTTTTCTTTTCCACTCTCTCCCTGACACCCTTTTTTAATTAAGGTGGTCCACTTGGCTCGGAATCTTATATACTTTGGATTTTATAGTTTCAGTGAGTTATTAAGGCTAACAAGAACACTTCTGGCTATCCTAGACATCGTACAGGCCCCCATGTCATCGTATTTTGAGAGATTAAGCAAATTTCAAGATGGAGGTAAGAACTTTACAGTATTTTTGTTATTACTTGGGAGTAAGATAAAAAACAAGTCTACAGAGAAGTTAACGTGTGCCTGCTAATGTATGAGTACATATGAAAAATATTCCTGAGTGATAATAGGATGAATTTACAAATGTGCTTCCCTGTTTATAATGCTAATAAAGCTTTGAAAGACAAATTGATATGATCAAATTACATCTTTAGCAACTAATATTGTAACCAATCCAAACATGAAAATATCATGTTTTAAAAAAAAGCTTAATATTTGTTCATCTTTGGTATGTGTCATATGCTGGTTGAGCTCCATGGCAGGGCTTAGAAAAATGCAAGTAAAGGGCTGGCTAAGCGTCATACTAGGGAATAGTGAATGCCCAGCTGGGTGGGAGGCAGTGGAGTGGAGTAGATAAGAGAATGGGCTCTTAAGTCAGGGTGCCTGAATTCAAATCCTGCCTTTGCCATTTATTAACTTAGATTAACTTATCTTCTCTATGATTTTTCTTTTCTCATCTGAGAGATGAAGATGGTAATAATAGTATCTTTTTTACTGTTTCCTTGTGAGAATTAAGTGAATGTATACAACATATCAATAGACTTACAACAGTGCCTGTCTCATGGCTCAGTACAAATTTTTTATGGTGATGATTGCCTTAAGTTGGTTGCTCTGACGACATCCTGAGATAGAAGTTTGCTTGCAGAAGGTATGTTGAGGCGTGCACTCGGGAGGTACTCCTTTAAGGAAGTGAGGCAGGCGGGACTGGGCAGACAGACAAGCTCATTTGTGATGCACTTAAAACTGAAACCTCAGCTGACCTGTAGGGAGCTCCAGAGCTCAAAAGTTTTTCAGAGTTGTCACAAATTAAGGCAAGGGGTCGAGCTTTGTGTCCTTGTATCAGCCAGCTATTGGCTGCTGGCATAATCATGGAGGGGAGGCGTGTAACATTGGGTAAGGCCCCTTTGTCCAGGAGTCGGCCTTGTGAGAGGCACAGCAGTCAGCAGTCAGCAGCCATGATGCCCAGCACCTGGGGAGCAGGTGCCTCATCCTGAAGGTGGGATATGAGTGGACCATAAGAGTGTCCAGTACTATATCCATTACAGGACTGAAATGGTAAAACCAGAAATCTAATTTCAGGTATAAGGAAGAAATACCTGGTTAAGAATTATAAATGAGGAATTTACAGGAAGCTGAAGTAATTAATTACTGCTGCCTAAATATCAATCCCTTTTACATCTTCCAAAAAACTGCGCAGTTCAATAAAAAGCAAATTGAACCACATAAATCCTTCCACCTTCAGCATAGCTAGAAGCCAGAGGTCAGTACAAACGTTAGTTACTGTAAGTAGAGAAACAAACATCCATTTTCAGTAGAGCTGCCTCATGAGCTCCCATTGAGAGCCTTCATGGGCAGGTAGTGGTTTCTGTAAAAACTATAGAAGAGACAAGAGGGGAGTGTGTGAAAATCACCCTCCAGAAGAGAAAGTCTATCTTAAGTGTGAAAATGCTGAAAAAGTGTCCAGGTAGACAAGAGCACTGACTAAAGAGGAAGGGACTTGCATGTACCTACGTAGCAGCTGTGGAAAAGCAGGATCCTAGGGATGGAGAAGGTTGAAAGTCAGGGAGGGGCACCCTTTGGAGTCTTGTTGGTGAAGGGAAAAGACGCAAGATGGGGAAATCTAAAATGCCACAAGATTAAAAAGAAAACCAAAAAATTGATGGACATAAAACTCTTCCTCCATTGTCCCCCACCAAAAGCCAAACTTTAAAGAAACTACACTTCATGTCTCTGTCAGGAAAGGGAGCTCTTGAACTAGAGATCATGTGAACCTGCTCATTGTCAAGCCTGTCCACCAAATGCACAGATGTCAGTGGTCTCACTGTGTGGAACTATCGTAAAAACAAAACAGGATGGAAAATCAAAACATTTCAGTGGATGGAAATACCTCTCTGAAAAGCAACCATGAAGCAGAAGAATATTGTAACATGATACTCTAAGTGGAATTTAATTGTCTTCAAGCAAACGTTGAGCTTTGGAAAACACCTTGAATCACAAATTAAAAAGGTAAGGTCAGAAACGGACCAAAACCCAGGAAAAATGAAGTGAAAGTTGATTTAACTTAGAAAAGAAAAAGAATAAAATGTTGACCTGATTAATTAATTAATTAATTTTTAGAAATAACATACTAAATTATCGGGATCAAAGGGAGAATAGATTTGAATGCAAATATAAAAAGGGACATTGAGGGAAGGCAGGAGAACAATGAAGAGAATGACAATGATATAAAGAAACGAGTAATGTGGGTGAGAGAGAAAGTGGTTGAAATGGAAGAAAGTCAAAGAAGAGCCATCATATGAACAATTGGAGTTCCTGAAGAAGAAAAACAATGCAACGGAACAGAAGGGATATTTATAATTGGAGTCAAAAAAACTATTCTGGAAATAAATGACAACCTGAATCTACATGGTGACATTGTCCAGAATGGCAATCTCCAAGGCATAGCACAATAAAACTGTTACATATAGTATATACTCAGAGAGAGTGGTAAGGCTTTGAGGGAGGGATTGTGAAAACAAATGGAGAAAAAAGGAGAGGATCTATGAGTGTTCTTTCCCATCATTGCATCTTTTATGCAAGTTTAAAATATTATAAAAAATAGAAGTCTGTGAACAATGTATAAACGAGAACAAAGCAGAGACCAAGAACTTCCGTGGTAAATCAAAGAGCAGGGATATGTGGGTGGTCTGTACAGATTTTGTTGCCTGAATCTCACTAGTGAGAGACTCTTTTAATAGTCCCAGAGGATACATAACACTTGAAATGTCTGTATGAATCATGCTTCTTATAATCTCCAGTTGCCTTTAAACCAAACCATTCTTAAAAAGGTAGAAATTGATCCTGACTTTTGGTCTCAGTGTTTACAGTCTGTTTTCGGGGTTTCTCCCTGAATAAAAGTATTTTTTTTTTTGCAAAATTTGTTAATAGCTTGTTTGCACTCTCCACTGTCCTATCCGTATCTGCCCTCTAAGACACATGCATTTTTTTAAAAAATAATTCTCATCTTTTCTAGTGAATTCCATTCACCTCTGGATATCTTAATCATTCTTTTGGCAATCTGAGAATCATTAATTAACCTGTTCAACAGCGATCTATTGAGCAAATACTGTATGGCAGAGGCTGTTTTAGTCACTGTGAATAAACAATGAATGAGATAAAGTTTTTAGCCACAGGGTAGACAATTAAATAAGTAGGCAAAATTTCTACCCTTCCCCATTGGGAGAAACAGATATTAAATAAATGAATATATACCGTAACATCAGATCATGCTATGAAGAAAAATAAAGTAGGATGATGCAGTGAGGGAGGGGAAGAATTTTGTTCCAAGTTTGAAAGGGCAATCTTTGGAGGCATTTGAGAAGGGATTGATGTGATCCGATCACTTCGGTTCCTGAGGGGAGAACAGAGAACAGAGATAGGTGGGCAAAAATATCAGAGTCACGAAAGACAAAGGAAGGCTGAGAAGCTGTTCCAGATTAAAGGCGATAAGGAGACGTGACAACTAAATGCAACAGGAAATTCTGGATTGGATCCTGGATCAGGAAAAATATTATCTATAGAAGACATTATTGACACAATTGATGAAATCTGAATATGGATTGTAGGTTTTCTGATTTTATAATTGCACTGTGGTTAAGTAAGAGAATGTACTTGTTTTTAACAACTGCATGCTGAAGAATTGAGGGTTGAAGGGTCACAACGTCTGTAATTAGCTTTCAAATAGGGCAGGAAAGATTGTGTGTGTGTGTGTGTGTGTGTGTGTGTGTGTGTGTGTGTGTGTGTAGACAGAGAGAGAAATACAAATGTGGCAGAATTTGTGAATCTAATCAATCTGGACAGAGATATGTGGGAGTTCTTTGTACTATTCTTACAACTCTTCCCGTAAATTTGAAAGTTTTTTAAAACAAAAAAAGTTAAGAACTTAATTAACCTGGTAGGAAAAGGATTTATTTCATGCAAGGTGACAGTTCAAGCTTAAAGAATTATCTTACAACTCAACTACGAGGTGTGTTGTTATAGCTGGATTCTATTAGACTATAAATTCCTAAGAAAAGTGTTAGACTCTATAAATTCTTAACAAAAGAAGCAAGAGGGAACACATTTCTGCAGTCTCCGAAAGCGGAGACAGGATTGTCAAGCATGGGAAAAATTCCTGTGGTGCAGGGTGAGAAGGGGTTGATGCTGGAAAGGAAATCCCAGATTATGGAGAGTACCTGGGGGAAAACGAACTGTTATTTTAAAGGCCGACTGGTAGGAGTCACGGCAGCGCTGCCGCATTACAATACCGAGTGTGTCATCATCTTGGCTCTTTTATAGACAAATAATTTCAATTATATTTTCCTCTTTTTTTCATGTGGACACCTCTAAATACCATAGATATTTTCCTCTTTTAATAAAACTTTATCTTCATTGGGAAGTCCGTTGCAAAGCACAGGTTTTAAAAAATAGAAAGTAATTTTATAAACATTGTTGCTAGAAAAACCAGTTCTTGCAAGTAAATGATACAGTTTTCTCTGCTCATACCACGTCTGGAAGATTTTATGCAATAGAACCAGATCTTTTTTATCCTTCCTTGCTTCTCACTCACTGATTCTGCTCCGGCACAGTTGGGGTGGGACATGCAGAGAAATGTTTGGCGATTGTTTGGCAGGTCGGACGGACGCAGGGGAGCGGAAGAGGAGGCCTGTCTAGAAGGAACAGGCTTACGGTTCCTGGAGTTCCATGTTGTCCCAGCCTCAGTGGTGCCAGTCTTAAGTAGGGTGTGCACATGTAGCAGTCGATTGTTCTTCTGGGAAATCCTGCAGACTTAGATGCCAGCGATTAGTGCTTGAGGTGGTGGAGATGGCTGGCTTGGAAGGTGGCAGTTACAGAAGTTTCCCTGTTCTGGGTCCTTGGTGACAGTGCAGGCTGCCTCAGTGTCACTGCGAGTTGTCCCTCATCCTAGAGCTTGTTGGGGGTCTGAGTGTAGCTGCCAGGCTGTGGCTGCTCACCCTCGTGGTGGCTTTTAGTTGGCACACTCAGCAGAAATTGCTAGGCTCAGAAGCAGCTTTTCATTTTTGAGCCTTAGAGGTGGTCCATTCAGGAAATTATTGAGGCACACTCGAATGCAGACACAGGGAGCTGGCACTGCCCTGGCCTTCACTGTAGCGAAATAGAAGATTCACATCTTCGAACTATCAACCCGATACCTTTCCTTGGCCGTGTACTCACTTAAGAAAAGAAATATTGTTTTCAAACAAATGTGTTCACTCCCAGCAGGCTATGTTGCTGAGTCAATTTGCTTTGCCTAATACCTATCATTTGCTCTCAGTGATTTAAAATGCACGGGCACCGTTGAGTGTAATTGATCTTTTGAGTAGAAGGATTATGTCAACCAGTGCTCTTCTTTGTCACGTATAGAAGCTGAAAGCAAATGCACATACCAGCTGATAAACTGAATATTTTCAGTATCCTTTGCAAACATTTCATTTTTAAAATTATATAATTTTTTTTCTTTTATGCTTGCCAAAAGATATACAATCCAAAGATTTATAATACTAATAATTTAGATCACTTTGATTTCTAAACAATAGGATGGGTATATTTTGTTCTACTAGAGAGTCATCTAAATAGTTGGGGACAAATGTGAGTCCCACTTACACACCTTCTATTAAGCAACATGCGATGTGTTAAATCTGAATTGTAAGAGTAAATATCATCTCCATGTGAGCACAAATGTGGTTAGACTGGAGAACTTGATACACTCTGGACACAGTTTGGGTCTGATTCATTATTTAGTCACCCCGTTAATATCGTTCTGCTTATCTGTGTTTGCTGTTGGAATGGGACTGGGGTTCAAGTTTAAACCTCCAACATGGAGCAATAAAGTCTTCACCACTGAGTAAACTTTGGGCATAGTTAGTCCAGAACACCACGGTCATTTCAATTCACAATTGCCTCCTGTCTTTGAACTCACCATAATTTGAAAAGGCAATATATCACAGAAAACTTCCCAAAGACCAACTTAGGGCTGAATATTATAGTGTCTTTTTATCTTCTATCAGTTTTCTTTTCCACTCCAAAATCTTGGGAGTTTCCATAGTTAAATACTGAAATGTGGGCCTGTTTCCAGTCAGTAACCAGATAATCTCTTTAGTTGACATACATATTACGATGTTAAAAAATGGGAAATCACCGAAAAAATCAGTGGAGAATTTCATTTACTTGCACAATTTCTTTTCTGTGAAGTTTCAGGTTTGGAGATGAAGTGGCTTTGGTCTTAGAGAATGAGATACAGGCAACCACAACAGCCTGAAATTACCCTCCTGCCCTAACAGAATTCCAGCCGTGCTGGGTGACTTGTGGCCCCATGAATACAGCCTGGATAGGGAGGAGACAAGGAGGCAGGGTGGCGAGAGGGCCTGTGGATACGTGTGTGTCTGGGAGCACCCTGCCCTGGGAGATTTGGGGAAGAAAGTACAAGGATGTGAACTCTCCATCTAGTGGCAAAGAACAAGCTGCTGCTTCAACTTGTTTTTTTTTCCCCCTTGGCAGGACTTCACATGACCCACCTTAAAATGCTTTTTCTGGCAGCATAGTTACTGCTAAAAAGGAGAAGGGAAATTGAGATGGGAGGTGGGGCAGAAACTTTTTTTTTTAATATTGTTACATGGGTGGGAAAGGAAGAAAATCTTTGCAGACAAAAAAAATCTGCCAGAAAACAGTTTCTTCTTTTATAAAACTGTGAGGCTAGTCTAAATATGACCTTCACAATCTCCTTCAGTTCAAAAACTGACTCTTCAGTTTATTTATTTCAGTGTAATTTTCCCTCATTCTTTCAATGGCATTCTTTTTGGTGTGTATTGCGAAACAGTCTTTTTAGCAAATATCTAGGAAGCATATCTTCTGATTAATACAGCTGTGACTGTGTCACCGCTGGGCCACTGGGGCAGTGTTGTAGGGACACTGGTGTCTTGTCCTGAAGGTCTTGGAATCAGAAGCCTTAGTTCACTGAAAATAACCAGAGTGTCTTACAAAAAAATGAGAAAAGAAAGGAAGGAAGGGAGGGAGGAAAAGACTTACCTGGGTGTGAGGAGGTGCATAGGTGGAGACGGGGGACAAGAAAGAACAGAAAAAGGTCTAGGACAAGGATCAAAACCAAAGAGCCTGAGGTACGACCTGGCTTCATTTTAAAGACTCCTCCCAGTGTTATCTCCTTTTAATTTTTCATCAGACTGAACTGTTCATGTCTCCGCAAAGGATTTAAGTTTGCAGTAGAGTTCACCGTGCTAAGAAGTGTTAGCAAAGTTTACTTGCAAAGAGAAAATACCACAATTACCATTCATCATTTGAAAATCTCTTTCATTGATTTCTCCACTTAATTTTTCCCCGCACCGTTCTGCCTCTCTCAGCATTCAGGATTATTCTCCTTGAGACAGCCCTGTTCGATCCGTCCACCTTCATCTTTCTGCTTTCACCGAGGTCCTTTGCTGCTAACAGAACTGTTTTATTTCCACTGTGTGTCTTTTCCCTGACACCTGCCTGTCTCCCATATGCTGTTCCTGTCTTCCTGCACCTTCTCTCTCCATCCAGATATCCTGCTCATATCAAAGGAAGCTTTAGACTCTAAGAAGAGGCAGCACATGTATATGTGACATGTTTTCTCTTGTCCCTTCGTGTGTGTGTGTCTTATCTCAGATGAACATGTTCTTCTCATAAGGTCTTGAGATTTTTCCACTGATTTTAAAATAACAACAACAATCCGTCAGCAGCTCTCGAGTTACTTATTGCCAGTTGAGTTCCCTGGGAGGCAGACTCTGAGACAGAGATTCGCATGAAGGAGACATATGAGGGAGGGCTGTTAGGGTCAATGCCGGTGGAATGGGAGGGAAAGAGGCACGTTGGGCAGAGGGAGGAGTTGGGTTGTGAGACAGCCTTA
The DNA here is from genome assembly GCA_963575035.1 of Avahi laniger. Classification (NCBI taxonomy): domain Eukaryota; kingdom Metazoa; phylum Chordata; class Mammalia; order Primates; family Indriidae; genus Avahi; species Avahi laniger. Next base: position 69,582 of record CAUYSK010026065.1, read on the forward strand.
GTGGAGGCCTCTGGGAGGCCCAAAGTTGGGATGTCCCTTCGAAGTTGTCTCCATTAGGGCGAAGGGGCTGGGCCTTTATGCTCCCACGGGAGGCTCAGGAATAGATGTGTGACCCTGCTAGAGATCTCTCTTCAGACTAATTGTCCTAGTCTGTTGGGCTGAGGTAATAAAAATACCACAGACTGGGTGGCTGATAAGCAACATTTATTTTGTGCAGTTCTGGAGGCCAGAACATCCATGATTGTGGCCAGTAGATTGAGTGTCTGGTGAGGGCCTGCTTCCTGGTTCATAAGTAGTACCTTCTAGGTGTGTCCTTACATGAGGAAGAAGTGAGGGGTCTTTCTCAAGATGCTATTTATTAATTCATTTATTTTTAGAGATAGGGTCTCACTGTGTTGCCCAGGTTGGTCTTGAACTCCTGGGCTCAAGCGATCCTCCCACCTCAGCTTCCTGAGTAGTTGGGACTATAGCCACATGCCACTGTGCTTGGCTCAAGATTCTTTTATCAGGGCATTGCTATGATTTGGATGCCAAAGCTCACATTGAATTTTAATTGCCAGTGTGCCAGTGTTGGAGGCGGGGCTTAGTGGGAGGTGTTAGGGTCATGGGAACAGATCCCTTATGATAAATTAATGCCATCTCTCTGGAATGAGTGACTGCTTGCTTTCCTGGGACTGGATTAGTTACCACAAGAGTTGGTTGTTATAAAGTGAGTTTTCTCCTTGTGTGTTTGGTCCCTCTTTTTGCACACACCTGTTCACCTTTCTGCTTCTCCGCCATGTCTTGACACAGCACCAGACCCTCACCAGAGGCTGAGCAGATGCTGGTGCCATGCTTCTTGGACTTCTTAGCCTCCAGAATCGTGAGCCAACTAAACCTCTTTTCTTCATAAATTACCCAGTCTCAGGTATTCTGTTACAGCAGCATAAAACAGAATGAGGCAGGTACTAACCCCTTTCATAAGGGATCTGCTCCTGCTCCTGACCTAATTACCTCTCAAAGGCCCCAGGTCCTCATACCATGAGCATTTCAAAATACAAATTTTGAGGGGACATTTTAGACCATAGCACTCTATCCCTGGCCTTCAAAAATTCAAGAATTCAAGACCAGACGAGACCAGACAAGGAAGAGGAGATAAGACCAGATGAGGAAGAGGAGACCAGACAGAACGAGGAAGAGGAGACTGGACTGGAACAGGAAGAGAGTGTTAAGTTCTTTTTTTTTTTTTTTTTTTTTTTTTTTGATACAGATTCTAACTCAATTGCCTGGGGTGAGTGCCATGGCGTCAGCCTAGCTCACAGCAACCTCAAACTCCTGGACTCAAGCGATCCTACTGTCTCAGCCTCCTGAGTAGCTGGGACTACAGGCATGCGCCACCATGCTCGGCTAATTTCTTTTATATATATTTTTAGCTGTCCAATTAATTTCTTTCCATTTTTGGTAGAGATGAGGTCTCGCTCTTGCTCAGGCTGGTCTCGAACTCCTGAGCTCAGAATGATCCGCCCACCTCGGCCTCTCAGAGAGCTAGGATTACAGGCGTGAGCCACCGCACCCGGCCTGAGTGTTAAGTTCTTAATATGCAATACGTCATTCAGACCCCATGAACCATCCTATAAAATAGATACTGTTCTTTACCTTGTTTACAGATGAGGAAATTAAGGCTTAGAGGAGTTATATAATCTGCCCAAGGTA
>CAUYSK010026067.1:0-37642 GCA_963575035.1 Avahi laniger
AGTTTTATCTTATGTCAAAAGACAAAACTCTGAGTATGACAACATAAAAGAAAAACATCGCTAATGGAATTACTTGGTTAAAAAGTCAGTGAAGTGCAAATGATGTGTAAATAAACACCAATGAAGCATAAATAAATGTTAAGTAACCTGCAAGGCTCTTAATTTTACAAGAGGTTGCTCTTTTCATATGACTCTTCCCTTCCCTGCAATGATTCTAAGGAAAGACAACATTTGTGCATGATCCTGAGGACAATGGAACCATTGAAGTGTTTCAAGGTACAAAGTGACACAATCATATGTGAATTACAAAATGCTCACTCTGACCTTTGTACAGAGAATGAATTGGGTGGAGCAAGGTTAAAACACCTTCAAAAAGATTTTGGAAAACTCTCAGAGAAATAGGTAATGGGTTAGAGTCCAGTTGAGCTCAGTGGCCACAATAAAGGTGAGGATGAGATGTATATATGCACTGGAATGACTTATAGGTATCTCATACTTAAAGATATTGAACTTAAATGTTGAGTTAATTTTGTTTGAGGATAATTTAGGTAAAATAAAAGATGAGCCACCGGTTTGTGGCTTTGGAATTCATGGTTTTAGTGGTGCAATTTACCATTGTAGTAAGCTCTTGGTAGGTTCATGAAAGATAGAGAAAAGTAGTTATCCTGTAGGAGCTAAAGGAAAGAATAAATTCTTTGTTAATAGTTACAATTATACCAGGCTTAAAGAATGGCCTTTTGATCTAATGCATGCTATCTGCTTCTGTAACCCAGCTTGTTTTGAAGATTGTAAGAAGTTACTTGGTGCCAGAGTTATGTGTGAGATGACCTTGTCCCATGCTCCATGTCACACAACCCTATGTTCCACTTCCCGCTTTTGTTCCCCTGCCCCATGCTCTGTGTCACGTAGCCTCTCCTAAGAATAGTATAAAATCCCCGTGTAAAGAATAGGACGGGGCCATTCTCTGCTCCTGTGCTCTGACAGGGCAGGAGTGGTCGCTGGCCAGCTAATAAAGACTCATAATTCGGCTTAATTTGGTCTGTGAATGGTCATTTCTCGCTCTCCGTACTATAACGCAAATAAGCGAGAGAGCTCTTCCTTACACTAGAAAGTCAACAAATAAATGTAGAAAGAGTAACAGATTGAGAAAACCAGCATTTGGCGACCACCATCGTAATAATAGATTCAGGCTAGAACCATCAACGGATGCTGAAACTAGTGGGCGAAATTTGGAGGAATATATATGTATAATCTCAAAGTCTCTCCCCACAAGATGCTTATTAATTACAAGGTACAGTAACAGTATTTTACAAAGTAATATTACCATGGAGAAACTTGGCAGACACTCCCCTAACCAAAGGAAGAAAGTTAACATCACCCGCAATGGGAGGAAGGGGCGGCGGTGCCTCCTGACAGGCTGCGCGGGGAAGGGCGCGGCGCCGCTTGCGTGGCCGCCCTGCCGAAAGCACACAACCTGACCGCGGTCGCCAGAGAGCAGCAGACCGAACTAAGGGGCAGTCTACACAGTAACTCACCTGTGCCATGAAAAAGTGACCATCAGGGACATGAAGAGAGACTCAGTAACAGCTCCACATTAAAGGAGACTAAGGAGATGCAACAACTGAACATACAGTCCTGGGTTTTCTTTTGCTATAAAGGACATTATTGGGAAAACTGGTGAAATCCGAATGAGGTCTATAGACTGGAAAATAGCACCACATCGGTCTTGCCCACTGTCAATACATATGGTGAGAGTGAAAGGTATAAAGCAAATTGTACTAAAATGGTCACATTTGGGGCATTTGAGTGAAATTTTTTGTACTATTCTTGTAACTTCACTGCAAATTTGAAATTATGTCAAAATTAAATTTAAAAAAAAATCTGGGCTATTCTTCGAGGTGTCTGAAGACATATTTACATGTTGCCAAACCAGGGTTGATGGGGAAACGGTTGCTATTTCCCAAGCAATGGCCAAGTCCGGTCTTCTTGGACATGAAACACACCTGGCTTCCTGGACATATGTATGCACAGAAGTGTCATGTGACTTGCATTTGAACCAGGCCTTGGAACAGCCCTTTTAATTATTTCAGAATATTATGGGGGTACAAATGTTTTAGTTACATAAATTGTCTAAGCCTTTTTTGTGACTATTTCAAAATAGCTTAGGAAAAATTGATGGGTGGGGGTGGGAGGGGGAATGGAGTTGGGGGTGGGTAGCGGCTGCATTTCTAAAAGAACACATGCCCTGCACACCCCTGCCCGGGCCCCCATAGTTCTTCTTGGCTTCTGAGAGGAAGAAATTAGAAGGTCAAGACCATGTGCTCCATGTCTGTGGATTTCTCTGAGCCTACTCAGTGGTGGCTGAGACTTAGGAGCTGATTTCTTATGGCCCTAAAAATAATTCAGAAGTATCCTGAAGCTACTGACACATCAGACACCCTGAGGGCTCTCCTGCTGGTATTAGGAAACTCGGAGAAATCTAATTAAACTTCTCTTCGCCTTCCCTCTCTGAGAGCACAGACTAGTGGAGGGTAGTAACATTGGTCCTGTTCGGCGTGGGTGTCTCCTGAGGGGCTGGGATGGCCTCGAATCCCAGTGAGGGTCCAGGAGGCCACACGTGGCCCCAAGTCCGCAGGTTCCCCACCCCTATGATGGCCCCCAATCACCACAGCCTGCAAGGCCTGCGGACTTTCTGCCTCATCTCAACCCCTCCGTCCCCCGCCTCCCACCTTCAAGGCCACAGACGGACTTGTCGTCACTGACCTGTGGTAATCTCGTGCCTGCCTGAAGGAGCTAGTAGTCACCTGGGAGCCCTGGAGTGGCGCGTGGCTTCCTCCTGCTCATGAATCAGCAATCTCGCCTTCTCGGAGAGCGTCCCTGATCACCTGGCTAAAGTAGCCTCTCAGCCCCTCACTCTCTGCCTACTGTTCCATTTCATTTTCTCCTTAGCACATACCAGTATATGAAATTAACTTTTCAAAAAATAGACTTTAGTTTTTAGAGCAGTTTTAGGTTCACAGCAAAATTGAGCAGAAAGTACAGAGTTCTTACATACTCTCTGCCCCTCCACACACACAGTCTCCCGCACTATGGACACGCCCCCAAAAGTGGCATATTTATTGCAGTTGATGAGCTTATACTGACACATCATTGCCACCCGAGTCCGTAGTTTACATTGGGGTTCACTCCTGCTGTTGTACTTTCTGTGGGTTTGGACAAATGTATATGCCTTGCATCTACCATTACAGTATCATACAGAGTAGTGTCACGGCCCTAAAAATCTCTCGTGCTCTGACGACTTACCCCTCCATCCCCTCAACTACTGATCTTTTTACTCTCTCCGTAGTTTTGCCCTTTCCAGAATGTCACATGGTTGGAAACATACAGGATGCAGCCTTTTCAGACTGGCTTCCTCCACTTAGGAATATGCAGTTAAGGGTCCACCGTGTCTTTTCATGGCTTGGAAGCAAGTTTCTATGTGTGCGTCACTTCATTCCACTCCTTGTGGCCAGTTTGACCCCAGGTTAGCTAAACTAGGGTGGGTAGTCGGAAAGAAGCAGGGGTCAGAGGCTGCCATATTGTCCCACAATCGGTCCCACCTTGAGTGATCAGTGCTTCCAGCTCCACGGCAGGGCGGACATTGGGGCATAGATCCAAAGCCCTCATTTCACCCTGGGGTAGATGCCCCTGGCTGCCTTCTCAGTAGGCATTCCCTTCTTTCAAAAATGCCAAATGTTATGCATGTAAATAAAAGGAATTTACATGAATAAATTGCCGTGTCCTCTGAGGAAGGCTGGGCACATCCCCAATCGCAAGGGTCTGCGTGAGTCTAAGCTAGTCATGGTGGTCCCATCCCCTGCCTGTGCCTGGTTTGGCATGAACTGGCTTGCGTCTCTGGCCAAACATCACAGGAAATCTGTGGGGCTGCTGTGAAAGATTCCTTCACTCGCCCAGAAGTGACACAAGGAAGGACAGTGTCTCCTCTTCCACAGAAGTGCTTGTGCCATTGCGTCTGGACGTGACACCTGGAGCTCGGCAGCCATCTTGCCTAAGAACAAAGCCCATCTGCTGGTGAGGGACCAGCAGAAGCATGGAGGGAAACTGAGGAAACTATACTGATCTGCTGCATTAACCGACCCGTGAAGCCCCCTACCTCAAGCATTTTTTATGTGAGAAAAGACATGGGGTTTCTTGTCCAAACCTCTCTGAGTTAGATGTTCTGTTTTTGCAGCCAAAAGCAGCCTCAAGGAGACATGCCCCAGCTGAAGCTTCATCGATCCACTTCTTGGCTTAGCTTCAGCCGGTATTAGTCACTCTCAAAAGGTGCTCCAAGCCACGTTGTTGCTGCCTTTAGCAACAAGGTGATCTGCGCTTGGATTTCCTTGGTCTTGCACTGTTCTCACTATGTGGAATCCTTCCAAATGGGGAAAGGCCACGTGAAATGAATAAGAATTTTGACATATCCATTGCACTTTGCATTTTATAGAATTTTCAGTCTTTCCTTCAACAAACGTTTCTTCAGTACCTACCATCTGCCAAGCACAGTGCAACGTAAGGAAGACGCAGTAACGAACAAAACAGACAAGGTCACCGCCTTCATGGAGCTTATGAGGAAACAAGCGCAGGGTTGGGGTGAGTGACAGGAAGGAAATAAACAGGACAGTTGAAACAGAAAGTAACCAAGCAATGGGGTGAGGAGACTTGTTTAGCTGGGTGGCCAGGGAAGGCCCCTCTGAGGAGGTAACTTGTATTTTTCTCCTGTAATTTGCATCTAATCTTAAAATATTTCATTGTGGAAAAAATATATATAATAAAAAATTTATCACTTTAACCATTTTTAAAATGTACAATTCAATGATATTAAGTACATTTTCATTATGGAGCAACTATCACCACCATCTATTTCCAGAACTTTTTCATCATCCCAAACTGAAACTCCACACCCCTCAAACAATAATTCCCCATTTCCTCCTCCTCCCAGACCCTGAAACCACTGTTCTACTGTTTTTTCTCTATGAATTTGGCTTCTTTAGAGATCTCATATAAGTTGAATCATACAACATTTCTCTTTTCGTGACTGGCTTCTTTCACTTAGCATAATGTCCTCCAGGTTCATGACTATGTTGTAGAACATGTCAGAATTCCCTTCCCTTTTAAGGTTGAATCATATTTTTTTGTACGTATGTGCCACATTTTTTTAAATCCAGTCATTCATTGATGGACACTTGGGTTTGAGGAGGTAACATCTGAAACGAGACTTAAAGGATGAGAAGAACTAGCCACGGGAATTGCTGAAGGAGTGGTTTCTTGGCAGATGGAACAGCAAAGGTAAAGGCTCGGTCAATTCTCGAGCTTCCCTCAAGACCCAGTTCCAACGCCAGCACTTCAGTTTTCAGAATCTTCTTTCACTTCCCTGAGCAACTGCTCACTTTCTGTCCACTTCCAAGGAACTTTACCTGTATTTACCCATCACACTGCTGTCCAGGCTGTAGTTCTGTCTTAGTCCATTTAGTATTACTATAACAGGATACCCAAGACTGGGTACTTTACAAACAACAGAAGTTTATTCGACTCACAATTCTGGAGGCTGGGAAGTCCAAGAGCGTGGCACCACACCTTGTGAGGAACTTCCTGCTGTGCCATCCCATGGAATATGGCGGAAGGGCAAGAGGGCATGAGAACAAGGAAACAAGAGGGCACCAAACTCACTTTTGTAACCAGCCATCTCTTCATAACCAACCCACTCCCCAATAACAACATTAATCCACACATGAGGGTAGAGCCCTGGTGACCTAGTCACCTCTTACGAAGCCCCACCTCCCATCACTATTGCACTGAAATTAAGTTTCCAACACATGAACTTCGGGGGACGCATTTGAACCATAGCAGGTCCCATCAAACTTCCCCAACAAACCTTTTTCTAACGGCTGCAAACATACTGCAAAACTGGTGAATTTGAGCTGCCAACAAACTGTGAAAATGATGGATTTGAGTTTCTCTTTACTTTTAGCCCCATAAGGCAGAAGAGATAAGGAACAAGATGAAATAGCAAATGCAGGCAGCAGAGAAAAATAAGCAAAGGGCCTGCATCATCTGCTAGTTAAGCCCTAAATTTAAAGCCATAGCTTCCTGGAGCAGGAAGAGATATTAGAGATCACCTAATACAACGCATTTGCTTGGTCCTGGGGTGAAATGTTTTATGCAAGCTTCTGGAATGTACATGATTTCTATGGGAGTAGAGCAGGCTCTCAGCAGTCCTGGGAGGTGGTGAAAGTAAGTTTTCAATGCCTCTCCATATCCTCGAGTGCCCCCAACAGCTAGATCACCTTATATTACTTCATGATTGGATGGTGGGCCAATGGAGCAAGGGATCCTTATAAAGCCCCACATCCCACAGCAGCAAGCACTGCAAACAGCCCCTGGGAGATTTGCTTTACTCTGGGCCTTTGATGGGAGGAAGGGAGGAGAACAGATGCAAACATCACCGTCCCAGAGACTACGGATCCCACAGAGAGGGGCGGACTTGATCTTTCTCCAGAGGACACCATCCCTTCAGTGAGGGTCCCTGGTGGTGCTGGGGCCTCGGGTGCATTCCGGTGGCTGGTGGCTGGTGGGTGGACAGACCATCCTGGAAATGGTCCATCATCACCTGCCCTTGACTCATCCAAATAGGCCTGAACTTGCCAGAGCCACCACCGTGCTTTGCACAAGCTTGCCCTCTGCAGCCCAAAATATCCTTCTCCAACTCTGTGCCACCGGCTGATTAACAGCCTCTCTTGCAGCAATTCCAAGGCCTCTCAATCCCCTTCAGAATCTATTTTCGCACTTTACATGGGCCACCCTTTACGTGGGGACCGGGTAATATAAAAGAGTGCCAGTGCCGGATTCTCAGAAACCAGCTAGGGTTAGATCTGCACATAGCAATCCTTCACATAGACACAGAGAGACATTCGTCCTTCGTTTGTTAATTCATCAGTCCAAAAGTTATCCAGAACCAACTATGTGCTCAGAACTAGGGTTTTTGGAGGAGAAAGTACAGCACGACATGTTCCTGGCCCTTCACAGGAATATCAACTTGCTTGGATGATTAATATTACGTGAAACAATAAGAAAAAAATTCAGTGCTATAGCGTGTGGCCCTGACTCTGTGTAAAACTTACGGGCTGCTGCCCGTCCCTGGGAAGGGCTCTTTTTCTATGGGATGGGCTGCCTTGGCATATCTTTGCAGGTTAACTAGGCACTGTTCTTCCAAACATGGCATTCTTTCCAAACACTCTAGCATACTGTTATATGTATAAATTTAATCTACAAATGGCACTCTGTGATTCTTAGAGCAAACAACAAGTGTGGGCACGGTATACATACTCTGAGAACTTGGGGATCATCTCAGTGACAGCTCATTACTTGGACCTGGAAAGCCAAGGTGTGGTGCCCCCCAGCCCCGGCCAGGGTGGACAACTTCCCCTCTCCCCACAAGGCTTCCCAGTGTGCTGCGCTGTGTCTCCCAGACAGCTGTGATGAATAAGAATCTGTCGTATCATTTACAGTAAAATGGCACACATACACTCCCTTTGACATTCAAATCTGGACTTAAATACCATGAAACATGCGTATCCTCCTTAAAAGATTGCTTCTCTGAAAGCATATAATTCGCTGTTATCTCTACACGCCCAGGTGTAATTTGCAGGACCAGAAGATTCATTTTCCTGTTTAAAACAATGAATGGGGCGGAGATCCTGGTTTGTGTGGTGGCTGCTTCAGGCTGCCAACTCTAGATACTTTCATCTTTGATCTAGGCTGGCGCCCCCTCCTGCACAAGAACAGCCAGGAGTAGTGAGAAAGATAAGCACACGCCAAGTGGGGACGTTTGCCAAGAGGGAAAATCTTATCTAACCTGTGTGGCACAGACGCGCCCTCCAAACAGGGACTGAGTCTGGCTCCAGGTCTTGAGCTGTGTCCCACATGATGAGCTGTTTCTACAACATCAAGTGTACAAGTGTTTCCCTCACAACAACTAGCTCTCCAACTCTCCAGACACTACCTGGGTGTCCTGCATTTCCGTTCAGTGTTGCCACTAACTACCTGGAGTTAGTGCAGACCTCACAGGTTGTGAGTCAGTCCCACAAGACGGCCCCTCGACCTCAGACAGCAGACACAAGTCCTGGGCGTCCCATACTTCTGATCGACTGGCTATAAATCAGGCGCACCAGTTGGCTAGAATAGCTCTTAAAACTCAGAGAAACACCTTATTTACATCTGCTGGTTTATTTTAAAGGATGTAACTCAGGAGTGGCCAAATGGAAGAGATGCATGGGGCAGGGGATGGGAGGCGGTGCGTTGAGCTCCTCCCTCCCGGCACCTCCACCTGTGCACCAGCCTGGACGCTCTCTGAACCCCACCGCGCAGGGATTTGAATGGGGCTTTCAGCACATAGGCATGATTGGTGGAATCCTTGGCCAGTGGTGATTAACCCAGTCTCCAGCCCCTCTCCCCTCCCAGGAGGTCAGGGCAGTGTGGCCCAAAGTTGCAACCCTCGAACTGTGGCTCGGTCTTTCTAGTGACTAGCCCCGGTCTGGAACTATCTACGGACCCAACAATGGTGGTCTCACCAGAACAAAAGGCACTGCTATCGTGCAGGAAATTCCAAGGGATTTAGGAGGTCTATGCCAGGAACCAGAGACAAAGAACAAATACATATTTTTTATTATATTATACACATACTCAGTGCTCCATTGAGTTTATTGTAGTAATAATAGTAATAATAATTGCTGCAACCTCTATAAAGAACAGAATAGGGTTCTCATGTTTGCAAAGTATCGTAATTCTCATAAAAAGCCAGAGCTTTTTTTTATGAAAGGAATTTTTTCCTCTCATGTGTGACTTCCAAACCTTTCCAAATTTAGGCAACAGCCTGTACCCGGGGCAATCTTTAATAAGAGAGGACCAGGGCGGCTAGTCAGGAGGGGAAGGAAGTCTGGCCGGCGGGAGAGGCATAGAGGAGAAGGCCGCGGCAGTGACAGCCACGGCATGCGAGGGCCATGCCCTGCCCACCCTGCTGCGTCACACGCCCTGGGGATTCCTTTCTCCAAGGTTTCAGCCCCATCTGTCCTCTCTCTGCACCCTCCCCTACTGCGCCACCCCGCCCTGGCTTTCTTTCTGGAGGAGCCACTGGTAGGGAGAGAACAGCTCAGGCTTTGTAGGTTCGCTGTACATTCATTCCACCAAGTTCGTTGCTATCAGCTTTTCGTATCTGCCAGGGTCCTTTTAAGCACTAACTGGTTAATCCTTACGCACTCTTTGTTTTTCTCTAGGCTTAGGCCCACGCAATGAACATCTCAGATGCCCTGTACGTATTTCCTGGCCAGTTCGTTAATTCTGTACATAAACCCCATCCAAAGGGCGTGAGGTGCATTCGCAACCCAGTGACTGCAGCACAAAACCTAGCACTGGTCACGCATTGCCTTAACCGAGACTCTTCCATTACTGAAACACTGTCTTCCAGCTGGACTAGAAGGAACTTAAGGACAGAGTGAGCCACAGCCTTTTTTCTGTACCCTTGGGATTCAAAAAGCTCTGAGAATGAAAGTGTTTTTTTCCCCAAAGTTTGAGGCAAACTCCCTTGGCAGCACAACTTGACCTGAACCGATGTAAGATGATTTACGGTCTCCTACTATGAACATTCAGACATTTCACTGCAAAAACATTAACGTGTCGACTGCACGTGCTGCCCCGCCCTCACTTGCAGAGTCCGTGCTGCATAGCGCAGGAACTGAATTACCCCAGGCCGTGGTCTGAATGTCCCCAATTCATGTGTTGGAACTTAGGCGCCACTGTGACAGTATGAAGAGGTGGGGCCTTTAGGGTTTCGGGGAACCACCTAGACCCTTCGCCCTCTGGCTTCCACCACGTCACGATGCAGCAACAAGGACCGTCATGGAAGCAGAGACCAGGCCCTCAGCAGACACCAGACCTCTGCGTCTTCCTCTCGGACTTCCCAGCCTCCGGAACTGTGAGAAACAAATTCCTGTTCCTTATAAATTACCCAGTCCGTGGTGTTTCATTCTAGCAGCAGGAACGGACTAAGACACCTTTCTAAATCTGAAAAACTCTGAATTATTTAATGAAATCCTGCTGGCCTCTAGAGCTTTTGCCTAAAGATTATAGTCCCGAATTCTGCATCAATTAATATATTTGCAGGTGCAAGTAACCAATAATCCACTCAAATTGACTTAAATAATAAAAAAATGTACTGACTCATGTAACTAAAAAGTCTAGCAGTTGCACAGAGTTATCAATATTAAAGCCCAAAATTCTCTCTCTCCAGTGTTCTTGCCTCTAGCCTCCTCCGTTGTTGCCTTTGTCCTAGGTTATCTTTACTCATTGCAGCAAAAATGGCTGCCGTGGTTCCAGGCTCACAAGGCCATCCCACACAGGCTCAGAGGAAAAGACAACACCTTCGTCCTGGCACTGCACAAAAACGGTCCCACGGCCACACCTGAGTGGCCACTCTGGGTGTGTTGGGGGGCAGGGTGAGGCGCAGGTTGTGCTGACTAACTTTGCCTAGGCAAGTGTGCTACCTCTAGTGCTGGCATGTTAGTTGACCTAAAACCACATGGATCCCCATACAAAAATGTGGCACAATAGGGAAGGGGAAAGGAAAAATGGATGTTGTAGAGGTAACATTTAATTAATTAAATTAATTAATTTAATATTAAAATATCCTTTTACTATTCAACACACTCCCAAACACGTTAAAGAGATGCAATACCTGTTGGACTTCACTCGATTCAAACCTTATCCCCAATGGTAAGCGAAGATTCTGCTTTCTTTCTATCCTTAGTTTTCCACCCTGCTTCATGATCCTACACAGTTTCCTGTGTGTTTATCTTATAGTATTTCTTTTATTTATTATATTCTACTTCGTATCAATCATTTGTATAATTATTGTCTATCTTACTGAACTCTAAGCTCCTTTGGATGGGGTCTCGTTTTGCTCTGTGTCTCCCCCAGTGCTTGGTAGACATCTTGCAATGCTAAATGCCCCATATGTGCTGGGGGAATCCAGTCTGTTCCCCACCTCAGTGCAGTGGAGAGAACCCAACAAAGCAGGGAGGCTGGGGCAGAGATGGAGGGGAAGAGAATCATGTTCTCCTTTCATGTTTTTTATGGGAAAACTACCCCTAAAAGCACCACAATTATCACACTAAGGCAAAGTGATTTAAGGAGCAAGAAACAGAAAACCCAAATTGAACTGCCTTGAACAATAAAGGTGAGATATTGGTTCACAAGCCGGAAATTCTTGAGCCAGGCAGGCCTCAGAATTGACTGAAGGACCTGGAGCTCAAGAGTATCAACATGGATCCAGTTTCTTTCATTCCCCTTCCCAAGCGTAGCTTCCTCATGGTGGGCAAGTGGCTGCAGCAGCTCCAGGCATCTCGTTTATATACCGCACTGTCTAGAATGCTTGCACTGAGAGATGGCAGGGGAGATGGACTATGCTGCTTGGTGGAAGCCAGATAAGAATCGTCTTGGGAAACAGGGGTGGGTCAGCCTTTCCCTAAGAAGTGCATGGCGTGTTAGTTTGCTAGGACTGCTGTAACAAAGACCGCAAACTGGGTGGCTTAAACATCAGAATTCTCACCTCATGGTTCTGGATGCTAGAAGTCCAAAATCAGGATATTGGCAGGGTTTGTTCCTTATGAGGGCTGTGAGGGAAAGATTGGCCCCGGGCCTCTCCCATGGGCTTGTAAATGGCCGTCCCTTCCCAGTGTCTCCTCACGTCGTCTTCTCTCATGTACGTCTGTCTCCGTGTCCGGATTCATGAGCACACCAGTCATGCCGATCAGGGCCCACCCTGCTCCAGTGTGGCCTCATCATAACTGAATTAATTACATCTGCAACGACCTTGTTTTTAAATAAAGTCACATTCTGAGGCCCTGGGTCAGGGCCACAATTCAACCATAACTCATGGGACAGGCAGTGGGTAGCTAAGTGGAAGTCAGGATTCTGTTAGGGAGAAGAAACATGGAAATGGATGCTGGGTCAGCAATTGCAAAGGGCTCTGTAATGATCTTTTTTTCTGTAATAAAAAGACAGGTGAGGCTTTTAAGGGCAGCTGTTGTGGAAAATCGCTCTCCCTCCCGCCAGCACAGGCAGATGACAGACAAGACGACAGTGAGCTCTAAGAGGGAAGTTCTCTCGTCACACTGTCTCCTGCCTCTGCGGTTTCGCTGGCTCGGCCCTCTCTGGCAGTCCTGTCCTGTTTAGCCCCTGACATCCCCCAAGATACTTTTGAACATTACCCAGTTAATCCGCACGCTGCCTGCCGGGAAATGGGATTGCACCTGGAGAAGAAAGTCTCAGAGAGATTTATGGTGAAAACCCCAGGAGCGAGGATCCGAGGACGCCCTGCAGCCCCAGGCGTTTCTCTCGGCCCAGAGTACGCGGCGTCTTCAGCTTGGACGGAGCCTGGATGCCGGAGTGGGGAGGCGGCCCCACGGCGGGGTCCGCGGGGTGCAGGCGCGGGGTCCACGCCGGGGCAGACGCTTCGCCTCCTCTCAGACAGGGCCTGGTGGGGGCTGGGCTGCGGGGGAGGAAGGCCACCGGACCGAGCGGCGACGCAGAGGTGTGCAGCGCAGGCCCGGCAGCGCCCCCAGTGCGGGAAAGAGGAAACGTCGCTACACAGAGCGTCTCGTTCGGGAAAGCACAGTTGAGATCAGGGGTGACACAGTCCACTTCTTCCTGCTCAGAGGCGAGATCGACTCTGAGGGGAGTTACGTGGGGTGCCTGGTTCCTTGCATTTTGTTTTGTTTTTCAACAGCTCCACTGAGGTATGACTGACATACAATAGAGTGTGCACATTTGAAGTACGTAATTTGATAATCTTTGACATGTGTATACAGCTGTGACGCTATCCTCATAATCAAGACAATGAGTATATCCATCACCCCAAAAAGTCTCCTCCCCTCCTTCCTTCCTTCCACCCCCACCTGTCTCCTCAGGCACCCGCTGATCTGCTTTCTGTCACTGCGGGTTAGTTTGCTTCTTCTTGATTTCTCAATCACTGGAACCCTCCCGTGTGTGCTCTCCTTGGGGTCTGGTCTCTCCGCTGGGCAGAACTGAGATCTGCGTAGATGCTGTGTGCATCAGTGGCTTCTTCCTTTTCCTTGTTGAGCAGCAGTGTGTGGTCTGCACGTCCACTGACCACAGCTGTTCATCCATTCACCTGTGGTGGACGTTCGGGTTGTTTTCAGCTTCTGGCCATTTTATAAATCAAGTTGCAGTGAGCATTCATGTGACAGTCCTCAGGCGTGAGGCACGCAGTTCCATGTGGCACATCCGTCTGGTGGGGCTAGTTCACTTTCCGTGTGCGGGTGTGTGGGACCACACCGGGATGCTCTAGGGCAGCGGTCCCTAGCCTTTTTGGCACCAGGAACTGGTTTCATGGAAGACAATTTTTCCACAGATGGCGGGGGGATAGTTTCAGGATGATTCAAGTGCGTTACATTCACTGTGCAGTCAGACCTCTCTGCTAATGATCATCTGTATTTGCAGCCAGTCCCCAGCGCCTCAGCTCCACCTCAGACCATCAGGCAGTAGATTCTCCTAAGGAGCCGCAACCTAGCTCCCTGGCCTGTGCGGTTTACAGTGCGGTTCCTGCTCCTGTGAGAATCTAATGTCGCTGCTGATCTGACAGGAGGCGGAGCTCAGGCGGTGATGCGAGCAATGGGGAGCGGCTGTAAATACAGGTGAAACTTCCCTCTCTCACCTGGCACTTGCCTCCTGCTGTGCAGCCCGGTTCCTAAGAGGTCACAGTCCGCGGCCCGAGGGTCGGGGACCACAGCTCCAGGGGATAAGCAGTTGTGGCAGGATCCAGGGCTGTGCCTGCTGCAGCTGCCGTCTCTGGGGTCCTCTTCCTCAGGGGATCTTTCCTGGCTCCGTTTTATTCACCTTCCTTCCCCAGTCCTTTCTGCTGTCATAACTAGTGACTAGACGAGACTTAGAGAAAATAGTCATCCAGAGAAGAAGTGACTTTAAAAGGATCCAGGATTTATTTTCTTAAATTCAACTCTAAATCCTCCACTATCGCCAAGGAAACCAGCTGGCTTACACAAAACCACCCTTAGACCCAGGCAAGAGGGACCACTGTCTCTGACCCTGTGACTAGAGGTTCCCCTCCGGCCCTCCCCCATTCACACCCACTCCACAGCACAAGGAGCCCACCCAAAGCCTGAGCCCCCATCACCCAACCCTGCCCGCACTCTCCATGCCTGGAGCCCTAGAATGGCTTGCCCAGGTGACCTCAGCCCACTTCTAGGATGTCCATGGGCTGTTCTCCAGATCTGAGTCACATGAAGCGTGGACAGCTGCGTGCAGAGGGTGTGGACGGAGTCTGCACGTGTCCACAAGTGTATCCTCATCTGTGTGCACACGTGCGGACACTCCAGCATACAAGGCCCCCTGCGTGTGTGTTGGAGTCAGGAGTTAAAAGAGAAGGGCAGGGGCAGGGGCCAGCTCTTCTCACGTTCCCTGCATGAAACTCAGAGGAGGTCACGAGTGTTAAACTGAAGGCTGGCCTACAGGCTGTTGGAAGGTCTATTTTTCAAGTAGGAGGCTACAGCGTACTTCACTTCACAGTACTTTTGCTTGATTCACAACTTTTACGTCTTTAGACATTTGGTGCATGGCCTCCACCTGCACTCTTGCTTTGGGCCCTGAAAACATTAGAGGCGGCTCGAGACAGCCCTCCCCTCCTGCAGCACGTAGTTCTCATGTTACACGCCAGCTTTTGATGCTTTCTTTTCCCTTCCTGGGCTATTCTTGATATTCATTTTAATCTTTTTTCAACAGCATAAATAGTGAGAGAAAGAATTGTGAGTTGGGCGTGGGAGGAAGGGTGCACACACTCAGCGATCTGCCCCAATCACGCTGTGCATGAGGAGACCAGGCTCTGTGCGCCTGTGGAGTGCGGAGGTCGTGTTTCTTGTCAAGATTATGGAAATCAAGGTAGACTCCCTGCTTTGAAGTTGGGCAGCTGGTTTCCCACTAAAAAGCTAATCTGAGCACCACTGTGGAAGAGTGACTGCAAAAATAGCTCTGATTCTCCACTCCCCCCAGTGCAGTATGATTTTGTGGCTCCTCCTCCCATGGAGAGATGGAGTGTGCCCCTCCCCTTTGGATCTGGGCTGCACGCGTGACTTGCTGTGACAGATAGAATGTGGTGGAAGGGACAGTGTACCAGGCCCAAGCCTGGGCCTCTGGGGGCTTTGTGTGCTTTTACTCTGTCTCTGCCCCTGCTTTTATCCTCAAAATCAGGCTGGGCTGGACTGCTGTACAACAGGCCATGTGCAGCAGAGCCCGGACCAGCGCGGCCAAGGCCAGAGCCAGCCCGATCACCGACTGCCCAGAGATACGTGAATGACCTCAGCTGAAACGCACTCAACTCGGCCCAGGTCAGCAGGACCACCCATCCTACATGTACTTGGAAATGTTGGAAAATCTATAACTTCGGATTTCATCGAACTGTCTTTCATGAAACCTTACTAACCTATACAGTGTTCTGTAAAATAAGAAATGCTCTCATGTAAGTTCAGAAAATTCTAGGTTAACCTGGTTAAACAAAATTAAGTCTGTTTCTTTCCTTTGGGATTTCTTGGAACTTTTAATACAGAGCTATCTAATCAGTATGCTTACGTGATCAATGCCAGCATGACAAAATCCATCAGATCTATCAGCAAAATCATAGCCAAAAAAAAAAAAAGTAAAAGTCACTAATTAGACCCTAAAATGTGCATTACCTGAAATGTGAATTAAACTGCATGATAATTCCTTTCTTCCTCAACCTTCTCTTATTCACATGGACAAGTTATCAAAATGAAAGAATGATGTGAAAAACACAGGCAACAAAAGTAAAAATAGATTAAGTTAGATTACATCAAAATTCAAAACTTTTGTGCATCAAAGGATACAATCAACAAAAAGGAAACGTACAAAACGGGAGAAAATATTTGCAATACATATCTGTATATTGCAATACATATATCCAGAATATATAAAGAACTCTTATAACTTAACAACAGCAACAACAAAACCCCCAAGTAATTCAATTTTTAAAATGGGCAAAGGACTTGAATAGATATTTCTGCAGAGGAGACATACAAATGGCCAAAAACCATATGGAAAAATGTTTAACATCACTAGTACTTAAGGAAATGCAAATCAATACCACAATGAGATATCACTTCACATCTGTTAATATGGCTACTATTGGAAAGAAAGAGGGAGAGAGAGAAAGAAAAGAAAGAGGGAAAGCAGGAAGGAGGGAAGGAAGGAAGGAAGGAAGGAAGGAAGGAAGGAAGGAAGGAAGGAAGGAAAGAAAAATAAAAAGTGTTGGTGAGGATGTGGAAAAATTGGAACCATTGTACACTATTGGTGGAATGTAAAATGGTATAGCCACTGTGGAAAATGGTATGATGTTTCCTAAAAAAAATCAAAAATGGAATTACCATATGGTCCAGCAATTCCATTTCTGGGCATATAACAAAATAACTGAAAGCAGGGACTCGAAGAGATATTTACACACCCACGTTCATAGCAGTGCTGTTCACAATGGCCGAAGGTGGAAGACACCTGACGTGTCCAGGAGCTGATGAACATCTGGACAAAATGTGGTGCATGTATACAATGGATTATCATTCAGCCTCAAAAAGGAAGGGATTCTGACATGCTACAACAAGGATGAACCTTGAGAAAATTATGTTAAGTGAAATAAGCCAGTCAAAAAAAAAAAAACTGTGTGATTCCACTTTTGCATGAGGTATCAAGAGTAGTCAAAATCACAGAGAGGGAAAGCAGAATGGTGGTTGCCAGGGACTGGGGTTAGGAGAAAATGGGGAGTTGCTGTTTAATCAATATAGAGTTTTAGTTTGGGAAGATGAAAAAGTTCTGGAGATTGGTTGCACAGCAATATGGATACGCCTAACATTATAGAACTGTATAATTAAAAAATGGTTAGGATGGTAAAAATTTATATGTATATTTTATCACCATTTAAAAAAAGGAAAAAAAGAAAGCAATGATGCCAAGTAAAGTGTGTCAGCAATGTTATCTCAAAACGTCCACCTCGGCCAAGAAAAAAAATTAATGTTCTAAGTATCTCCAAGTATGAAATAAGAAACCACTAACTTTAAAAGATTAGTCACAACATTATCAGATCAAACTGATCAAGAAGCTACATATAAAGTCATACAATTAATAATTAAGAACCAAAATGTCTCATCAATTCCATAATGGCTCATTTCACCCAGCTGCCTGAATTTTCAGCCCTGTGTTTGGGGCCAACGAAGCAAATAGAAAAAGGGCCACTTTTGAGTCATGCTAATAGTAAGTGTATCGTGGCATTTCAGATAGCACGCAGGCAAGTTACTGAATCAAAACGTTTCCACTGCAGCTTCATGAATCTACAGATGTTAGTAATTGCACTCAGTAATCACATTGGTTAGAATCCCAGAAAAAGGCATGTAAGAAATTTATTTGTTTTGCAAAGAAGTACCAAAACAAACCACAGGTGATGAAATATTCAAAGTGATAAATGGAAACACTGAAACAAATATTATTGGAACCCTGAATAAATTTATGCACTGATGATACAGCTGCAGTGACAGGAAGGGGTAAAACGCAGTAGTTCATTCTGAAAACCACAAGATGCAAATGATACATTGCTTCATGCACAGGGAAGCCCTCATATGAACAAGTGTGCCTATAGATCTGAATTTTGAATTGAGTGATACTATAAAAATGGTGAATCTAATGAAATCCAAGCTGCACGGTCCCATCAGTTTTCAGCTTTATCTAAATAAATGGCATCATAATTCCCATTTCTGATGTTTCACACCAAAGTGCATTGGCTGGCCAGAGAAAACACTGTGTCAGCAATCTATAAACAAAAGGAAGAACCATGCAGATAGATTGAAGAATGGTTCATTACTTTTAAAAATGGTTTAAGTGACAATTTTCAAGCATCTGATTGAAATGAATTAAAACTTACAAGAACTGCATGAAAACAGAGAAATGTATATGGACAAAGTTTATGCATTCAAAACAAAAATTTAACTTTGGATAATTGAAGTTAATAGAATTTACCAGTAATATTACTCAGAACTAATATATGAATCCTAAAAATGATTAGAGACCCATAAAAAAAATCTGCGTAAGCTTAAGAAAAAGCTTCATCATTCTTTAGAAATACTCAATATGATCAAGTTGGATTGCATTCTAAATCCATCCCCATTATCATAAGATATTATATTTGTCAATGAAAGAAAAGGAAGAGCTGCTGGACTTAAAGAATCATCTTACCCTTAAATTACAATTTAAAGAGATCAAATTATCTAAATTTCAGCTAATGATGAAGGAGAATTTTCTGCTACTGTGCCACTTGCTACCAGGTATGTGCACAAAGAAACTTTATTTCCAGTGCTGACTATTAAAATCTTGAGTAAGATTTATATGTAGCCATTTCAAATATAAAACCTGAAATTAAAAAATAAAGTTCTTGAAAGCAAGCCTAAGCTTATACAAAATTATTTTTGAGAAGCAAGACTTTGTGTTTTATTTTCTGATCATAAGTGTATACTATTTTTTTAAATGCAGTATATGTAAATGTAAATCCCCTCCCATTTACTCCAGTGGGCCATAGAAGTAGAATATCATCCTTTTCTATGTGTGCAATGATGTCAAAAGTGCTGGGAAGTAATGCTTTAATATATTATGTGCACCGTGTGTATTCAAAAGGGTACTATAGTATATAGCTTTCCCAAACTTAATCGCAGAACTTTTCTTGCCTGTAACACTGGTTAACGTCTCATGGGACGCTAGCGTTTCATGGAACACAGTTTGGCGAAACTGATGCAACCTAAACCTCTTACTACACAGAGTGGGAACCTGGTGTCCAGAGGGAGAAAGTGAATTGCCCAAGGTCCTGGGGCAATGCATAGCTCTGCTTTCAAATCATTTGCTCTCTTACACAGCTTCCCTGTGGAGGCAATCGAAGTCGGATTTGCATCAACCCATAAATAAGTCTTTATTGCTTTTTTCTTAATGATGAACTTCCATCGTTTTAACTTTAGCTCCATAGAAACCAGTTGCATTTACCCTGTGGTTTCCTGTCATTTGTCTTGGAATACCTCTCCTCCTCCATTATTAAGTTTATTATTAAGTTCTATGACTGGTTTGGATTGTCAACCCTTCAGCTAATTTAGCTAGTCAGAGATAATATTTTCAAAGACTTTATACTTCTTAAGTTCGTCCAGAAGTTGAAAGTATGGACGGCCATGACAGAGGTCCCAAGCCCTAGATCCCACAATCCTGAGATGTGGTGTAGAGACCAGGGCCTGGACCTTCAAGCTTCAGATTTCCGATCCTGATCTTTAACTCTTTTTTTCTTACACTTCTCATAAGATTTAAAAGAAAACCACATATTCCGTGTCATGGCCCTTGGCACACGTGTGTGGGAGACACAGCAGCAACAGGAGGTCCACTGGGCTGTGCTCCCAACGGGGGCTGAAGCAGGGGAGGGGTTGGGCTGCGATGAAGCAGCAGCAAAGGCCTCATCCCACCCCCCAGGGAGCTGTGGAGGCGGGACAGCCCTTCAGAGACTTCCCCAGCTAGACAAGGGTCCCAGGTCTTTGTACCCTGGGTCACCCAGTCTTAGGATGCAGGTCAGACCTCTGACCCTGCCAACTGACCACCACCACTACATGATGACTAGCTCCAGGTGGCTCTTTAGGGGGTCCTCAGAGGCCACCTCAGTGCTGCTCCTGTGTCACTCAGGTCTGCCCCCGCCTTTGCCGGGAAAGCCAAGGAGGACGTGGGAGGCAGGTCCAGCCCCACCTGCCCGCACTTGGAATCTAACTCTGCAAACCCAGCAGCCACGACCCTCTCCTGTGCACAACTGCACACACCCACTTGTCCGGTCACCTGCGACTAAAATAATATGTCTCTTTATTCCCAGGCCGTCACGGCCAGACTCAGCTCCAGTTATTTCAGCCACTGCAAAACCCTCTTCGACAAAAGAGCATACCAATTAATTTTCCCTCATCCCTCCGGGAAAGACAGGCCCTGGGTATTGGGAAGGAAAAGGGATTTGGGGACTGCATTGTCATCTCTAATCCTCCTTCTCAGACAAAGCTGGTTTTCTTGTCCGACAAACAGGTATTTACTCAGAACTTACAGTCGGCCGAGTGCGGGGTCCTGTGGCAGAATGACAATGGTGGTGATTGTTCGACTGCCCTTCCGTGTAATTTACGCTGCTCCCGGTGTCTGCGTGCATGCAGGCCCGGAATGCAAATGATATGATTGCTTTCGTTAGATCATCTTTTTATGACTGTATAATTTCAGTAATTAAAACCTTTACTAATATATTCTACGAAGCAGGCAGAATGTTACACTAATGTATGGCCCTTATTAATTTTTGAAAAACAAGGGTGAAATTTGAGTAACCTGCTTCCTCACACTTAAGAGCTTTGGAAATAAAAAAAGAGAAACTGAATACAATTTTGATTAATGTAAACTAATTAGTATTTATTGTTTTTTTATTCCCTCTTCCCTACCTGAAAAGTCACCATGGAGGGTGTTAGCGTTGCCTACTGCATATTGCAAATCCTATCTTATTTCTGGCATACCTTTGGGTTTATTGCCAAAAAAGTAAGAGGGAGTTTGTAGGTCTTTAATCATCACAGTTACCACGTGAGAAATCTAACATCAACTGTGACTCCCTTGGTACTAAGAGCTGAGCAAGCTTCCCATGCAGTTCAGCAATTGTGTCTGTTGATCTCGGAGGGTTCTAGGGGCTCTCATCTTCCCCGAGCAAAGCCTTGCTATCTCCTAAGGAAGGCTGGCTGCGCCTGATTCATTAGCATACCTGTGGGCACAAGATCATGTGTGTGCACACAGGCACATGCAGGCTGAAACAAACACAGAGCCTCTGCATGATTACTGTGACTGACGGATGAGTAGGCACTAACATTTGGAATGCAAATGGTTTCAGTTGGATCTCAAAGCGAGTCTCATGCACCGTGTTCATCTTCCCCATAGCCAGGTAAAATGTTCTTGCTTTGTAATAACAGCTTCGAAGAGCACGTTGGGATGTGCAGTGGCCAAATTCAATTTAAGTCTTAGTTTAAAAAACAGCTCCTCTATCTATAATACATGGACCAGTGTCCCTTTCTCAAAAAGAATAATTTCCAACATGGAACTCAAATTCCATTACAAGAAACTGCAAAGGGGGTAGTCTTTTGTTTCCAACAAACATTTAGATAAGCAAGCAAATAGCTAGAGTCTCCACGAGGTAATTTTGACAACCAGGTTTTGTTATACCAGTGTGTGCTGTAATTTGTTCCCCATCATCCTTAATATTAGCTTTTTTCAGCAATTTGTTTGAATTTTTAATATGGCCAAACTCCATGCTGATCTCAGGATCCAAAGCCATCCATGGCTCCCCATTGTCTTCAAAATAAAGTCTATTGTTCTGAGTCTTCCATGATGTGGCTCCAAACCCAGCTGTGTCATCGTGTTCTTCGCCACTCCCCAGAATTCACTCATGCTGTGCTTGACCAACTCTGCTGATGCTGACGCGGTATCCTCCCGTTAGAAGGCCCTGCTCCCTGGTCTCCACACGTCCAAATTCTTCCCAGCACAAACACCGTCTCCTCTTTAAGGCCTTCCCGTTGTGATCTGTGTATGCACATCTGTGTCTCACAGGTACTGGCTGCGTGGGAAATAGAAGTTGTCTTATTATGTAAATATTGACCCAGGAACTGACCCCTGATAAAGCCAGCACCACTTGAGCCTGGCTAGCACTAGCACATGCCCTGCCCAGCCTTTGTCGATCAGTCTTTCCCGACGGGAGGCTGTTGGAGGCGTCCACAGTATGTTGCACAGATGACTGACACAGATTGATCACAAAAGTCAATGCCGAATCTTGGAAAAGACAAGGGATTTCAAGAAGTCAATGAAAGTGATGCTGGATCTCATGCTAAGTCATTGACACACAACAATTGGAGAGGAGAACATTAAAAAGGATGATAACTCTGAAGGGACTTTAGAAAACAATGATTTGAACACCAAACAATTAGGAGAGGCCCTCGAAAAATTAATAAAGCCCTCAAGCATTTTTGGGAAAAAGACAGCCCTTTTGATCAGTCCATGAAAGTCAAAAGTGAAGTGAAGAAGGTTGTCTTATACAAAACTTATACAGTTTTGTCTGACAATTATGCAAAAAAATCTCTAATCAACCCTGGATTTGGTTTTCATTCATTCTAAAAATTCGTAAAAGTTTGTAATTATAATTTAAATCGTGTCAAATCAAAGATGAAACGATCTTACTCCTACAAAGTCCCAAGCAAAGTGTCTTCACACTAGGTGCTAGTAAATGCCCCCCTCCCCAGTTTCAGAGGGCTTTCCTTAGAGCCAATTATCCTAGGATAACAAAGACCACCTGGGCCGCTACTCTGATGACATCTCTTCCTTCTGCAAGTAGCCTTTTATCTTTATCCATACCTCTCACCTTCCAACTGTTATCACAGCGATTTATGAACCAGTTTTATCTCTCCACCACGGTGAGGCAAGACCTGTGTTTTATTTGTAGGAGGCTAAGAGGGGCCTTTGGGGTCAGGCTGCCTACAGTGAAGTTCCAGCTCCACCTCCTTCAAGCTGTGCGACATTGGACAAGTTCCTTACCCTTTCTGTTCTTCATCCGTAAAATGGGGACAATAGAACTGTATACCCTATGAGGTTCTTTTAAAGACTAGATTATATAATACACATATAATGGATGCAAAAGTTCTTGAAATAATGGCTAATACTGTTAATTTCCCAATCGATGCGAACTATTTTTAATTGTATTGTTTCCACCCACTGAAATGCTTGGGGGGAGACCGTTTTTACCTATTCCTGAAGGCTTCCCTCATGTGAAGGTGTGAGACTCCTATCACTGTCCCCTTCCCCACAACTTGCTTCACCTAGGCAGGAGCTGTGACTTCATTTGATTAATGGCTTTGGGAAGAATAAGCCCGGCGTGCTTGGCTGGACTCAGCTCCTTCTTTTGCCTCCTGGAGCCACAGAGAGAGTGCCGGCCCTGCTCTCGTGAAGGCGCCTGGCCGCACCCAGCACCTTCTGCCACTGGGTTGTCTGATGAGCCCATTTGCCTTATCTAAGCTACGTCTTTCAATCAAGATTTGATCAATACTAACTGTAACATTTTGGTCTCCGTCAGCCTTATTGTTTGTGTTATTTTTCAATTAGTTCAGAACTTGAATGCAAAAAAAAAAATTGTTGTTTCCTGTGGAGCAGGGTCTTCTCTAGGATTCCTGGCTGGTATTTCGGTTAATGTTTGCTGGATACATGAATACATAAAAGCATACGTTCTAGATTCCAGTTTTTCTTCTTGAAACATTATTTTTCCGATAAGAAGGACTACAATATAGCAAGCAAAACCCTCCTTTGTTGTGTTTGGGTCCAATGAGTCCTATTAAAGGATTAGCAGAACATCTGTCAAACATGCTCCCGTGTGCAACACAGGATTGGCCAAAGGGAAAAATAATGATACTGAAAACACAGTGGCTGGTCCCTAAGTCCCTTCCCCAATTGCTATTTCAACTTAAAGACCTAGAGAGCCCAAGTCCTCATCTGTTTTACCAAGGATGCTGGCTCTCGGTGTACAATATGCTTCGTTTCTGACCTTTTCCGGCCAGAAATCTGCTTTGTGAATAAGACCAGTGAATGGTCAGCCCCTGCTTGTGGTTTGATAACAGCTGACGTTTTGTGTTTGTAAAACTTGCTTCCCTCTGCTGGAACTTTCCTCTCCCCTACGCTAGCTCTGTTTCTCTCTCAGCCATCGTGTTCTTCCTCCTACA
The DNA here is from genome assembly GCA_963575035.1 of Avahi laniger. Classification (NCBI taxonomy): domain Eukaryota; kingdom Metazoa; phylum Chordata; class Mammalia; order Primates; family Indriidae; genus Avahi; species Avahi laniger. The sequence continues at coordinate 23,913 of CAUYSK010026067.1, forward strand.
CAATCCCCACCCAGCCTGGCGCTCCTCATTGCCCCCCGCCTCCCGTGCCAGGCTCCCGACGCCCCAAAGCCAAGGCTGGAAGGAGCCCCCAGCCTCCTCTCCTGGTGCTGCTGCGGGCGCCTGTTCTTCTGGTCGTTGGCAGCCTGTGGGCGTCACCCCCTGTCCCAGTCACCCTTCTCTGGTACCCTTTCCAGGCTGACTTCTGACCTCGCCCAGCTGACACCTGAGCTCTGTGCCCGGCCTGCCTGGCCCACGGCTGACCTGGCGACCAGGCTCCTGACCCCTCCACTCACCCTGCTCTGCCAGTCTCCTCTGGCCCTGCATCGCTCGAGACGCCTGCCCTGGGGCCTATTGCGCTACTGTCCTGGTCGGTGCCCCTTGCTGCCTGGGACATCTATGCTCACCTGCCCTCCTACACGCCGAACTTTCTCCCCCAAATCCAGCGGGGCCTCACGGTGGCATCATCGTGTGCTTCCAATCATCACCCCCGCCGCCTCCTGTTCACCGTAGGTGAGTGAGAGAGTGATCTGCCTCAGCCTCGCTTTGCCCCACCTGTGCTCAGCTGGGCTGCCCACGTCTGGAGCCCCCGCTGACCAGGACAGGGGATCTCACTCACCTCGTCCCTGTGTGCAGTGGGCTCCAGCATCGCTCCTGCTCTCCTGACTCCAGCTCTGAGCCGTGAGAGTCTCCCGAGTCACGCCTCCCACTCCCTGTGTGGGCCTGGTCCAGGGGCGACGGGCCAGTGCCATGTCGAGTGCCAGCCCTTGTCTGCTGGTGTGGCTGCCGACAAAGTAGTATCCAGGTTGTTCCTGGGATGAGCAGGAAAGAATATGATCGATTAGTGATGTCTGCCATGGGAGCTGCAGTGGAGAGGGGCGGTCTCTATGCCGAGTGTTTGTCAACCATTTGAGAGAGCTTCTGCCTCAGTTTCCCTATGTAGCTCTGATTATCTGCTGAGTCTAAAGTCCAGCCTGATCCCTGGAGCCCCATTTCCTCCCATGTCCCCTAGGGAAGTGGCCGAAGTTCCTCTCCCCTCCACCCGGGCCGGGCCCCTGCCCGCAGGGCACTGCTCACTGGAGCCATGCCACCGTCCCTGCCTCCCCGCCCTCAAGCACTGCGGCATGCTCCCCTCCTGCCACCACCTCCCACTGCAGGACTGGGCCCTGGTTCAAAGCCACGAGACCACGTCATACCCGCTAGGAGGGCGAGAACCAAAAAACAGATAAGGACAGACGTTGGTGAGGGGGCGGAGCAGTCAGAGCCCTCGCTCGCTGCTGGCAGGACGGGAAGCGGCGCGGCTGCTTTGGAAGCCAGTCCGCAGGTCCTCCAGTGACTGAGGAACCGGAGTGGCCATTGGAGCCAGCACTGCACTCCCAGGCACACACCCAGGAGACATAAAAACACGTGCACACAAAGACTTGTACGTGATGTTCATAGCAGCGTAACTCACAACCAGAAACAGCCCACGTGACCGTCACTGAACAAACGGGTAAGCAAACGTGCTATGTCCGTAGGGATAAAGTGTGCTGCGTGCTGCGGCTTGGATGAGTCCTGGAAACATCACGCCGAGTGAAATAAACCACCACAGAAGACCACATATTTTGTGACTCCATCTATACGGAGGTCCAGAATCAGGAAAGCTACAGAGACAGAAAGCAGATTAGTGGCTGTTCAGGGCTGGAGAGGGGATGCGGAGGTGGGGTGCGGGAGGGTTGCTGAGAGCTAAGAGTACCAGGTTTCTCTTTCTGGTGGTAAAAGTATTCTAAAGTTGGTGATGGTTGCACACCTCTGTAGAATATACTAAAAGCCATTGACTTGTATCTTTAAATGGGTGAATTATATGGTATGTGAATTCTGTCTCAATAAAGTTATCTAAAAAAAGAAATAAAGGGCCCCTGGTGCCAACACCTGCCTGAGCCCAGCCTGGGTCCCCCGGGGCCCCTGTGGCCTGCGCTGGGCTGCCCCTCCCACTCCACGCCTAGAGGGCTTCACACCCAACACCGCCCAACTCTACCCCAGTGCTCAGCAGCGAGCACGCAGACGTGATCGTGAAAAGGCGCACACAGCTGGGAAAGGGCTCCATGACCTTGAGAGCAGGGAAGGCCACCAAGCAACGCTCCTCTTCCCCGGGACTGCTCTCACAACCGCTTCCAACGAAGGCCGTGGGCAGTGCGGCCGCTTCGCTCCCTCCCCATCCTCTGCTGCCACCAGAGCACCCCCTCGGGGCCCCTTCCCGGTCCTGGCCCGTGGCTCCCGTCGTGCCTGTCCAGTGCTGGTCCCCTGGAGGGGTCTGCGCCGTCTCAGGGAACCTCAGCCGCCTGTTCCTGGCAGCCCCTGTTCCCCCCCGCCCTTCAGCCAGGTGCGCCCGTCCCTGTCGGGGCCGCAGTGACAGGAGTCACAGAGAAGACGACGTGGGCAGGGGAATTCATTCCAAAGACTTAGAGCCACATTTCCCAACCTTTTTCTCATCGTCACTCCCCTAAGGGACCGTTTCAGACATTCTGGTCTGGCAGTCAAGGTCCCTGCCTCCCACAAAATGCCACAGCACGGATGACTGTGTGTTTGCTTAGGGACTGTAGCCCTCGGAGGGCCACAAACCACTAGGGTGTCTAAGGCTCTTTCACCCCCAAGAGCAGATTCTGCCTCCTAAGGAGCAACACCCCGCGCTGAGAACGCAGGATATTACGGAGGGATGTCTGGGCCAAGGAACAGACCCTGAGGAGGAGGAAAGGCCTCCCTGCTTGTCTCCTCCCTGCCTGGCTTCTTCTTCCGGCTGTTGCCTCATTCTTCTCTCTCCCTCCCTCCCTGCCTCTCTGCAAAGAAGCAGCCACAGGTGGGAAACCCTGCGTTTGCTGCCCGGTATTTCCATTCGCTCTGTCCAAGGAGCCAACCCAGAGGCCGAATCCTGTCGTCTCCACCCCAGATACTCGGGGAAGGAATTCTCCCAGCCCAGGCTGGGGGCAGTGTCCACTCCTGAGACCCCCAGCAGGCTGGTGGGCAGAGTGCTGTGGTACAATAGTGACCGCCGGGGATCTACCACCGTCACCAAGCGGACCGAGAAGAGCGATTCCCGAAGGAGGGGCACGCCACCGTCTCAGAATCCGATTCTTCCCAACATTCGTCTTTTCGTAGATCGCTCCTAAACCACACTCAGGCCCTGGCTTCGTTTCCTCCCCACGCAGGCCCGGGTCTCCCACCGATGCCCTCGAGTCAGGGCACATCAGCAGGGGCCTGGAGGGCTGCTGGCCCTGACACACACGGGGCCCTGGCTGGCCGACCTCGGCCAGCTGCCCGCGTTTCCTCTCCTGCCGGTCAGGTGCATCACGTGGGTTTCACCTTCTCCCTCTGGCCCGGTTCCAACTCTCTGGTCTGAGCGGTTTCCTGGTAACATCCTTCTGGCAAGTTCCTAGAGACCAGCCCGGCCCTCTCTGTATCTCCTCTCCACGGGGTCCCAGAGCCAGCTGCCTTTCACTCCTGCGTGTTCCACGTGCCTCTTACTGCGTGTTGCCTCCATGCTGCCCAGCTGTCCCTGCCTTTAAGATACACCCTGGAAGCAACCCCTGCTTCCTAGAATTTTCCCCAGATGCACCAGACCCACCCCCCAACTCCGCCCCTGTTTGTCCTGATTCTTCCCGGACACCAGCCTTTCAAAGAAGCCACAGGTGCCGGCAGTTTGCAGAGACTTTGAGCGAAATGTCCCCCAAGCCAGAAACCGGCAAGACGGTAAGAAAAGTCAGGAAGTACCCGAACAACTTGGTCCTTCCAGCCGTGCGTTTCGTGTTTTGAGCTCGCGGGACTTTGGTCCCCAGACCAGCATTGCTTTGGCCCATCAGACTCAGGGAGGAAAGAGTGGGCGCCTCCCAGCCGGGGCGCTGGTGCTGTCTTGCCTCACAGAGAGTTCCGTATGGTCAGCCTGTGGGAGCGGGAGGAAGCTGAGGGGAGGTGGGGGGCAGGCACAGATGCCGCTTCTTCAGGATGAGGTTTGGCATCATGGCCCACGGCTGTGATCAGACAAGAGCAAACCCTTCCTTCCACCTGGGCCTCACAGGTGCTGCCAGAGGCACAGGCAGCTGAGTCCTCTCTCCAGGGGAGATACGTGAAACACGTGCAGCACAATTTTACCAAGGGCAGAGCCACCGAGATGGTGGCCGCAGAGGATGGGACTCAAAGATGTGGGCTGGAGCCAAGCCCTGAACTGCGTATTCGAGGGTGACACTTCTACGCCCTCCCAACCCCCTCCCATCTGCTGTGTCCGCTTCTCTGCACGCAGGGTGGTCATTCCCCTCTCCCTCTGCTCACAGCCGTCCTCCGCTCTGCCTGCCTCCCGGCTGGCCTCATAGCTGCCTCTCAAGGGACAGGCCCACGAAATACCCCCTTCTCTGGGAAGACCGCTAAAACACAACCTGAGTCCCCAGGAACTATTTCTGCCCTTGCGATCTTGCCCCTATCCAGAGCTGATTGTCACGAGGGTAGACACCCGACCCAAGCCGAGCTAGCCAGTTTCTCCTGCAAATTTGAACTTGGGAAGGAGAAACATGATGACCAGTGTATCACAATAGTGGCAGCCCAAGAGATCCCACTGCTCTGTGTCTGAAGCTGTCTCAACTCCTTTTGTTCCTGTGTCAGCTGGAATTATTATTATTATTAAATTTTTGCTTAAGGGTTAGATTCTGTCAGCTTGCAACAAAAGAACTCCGAATCTAATGGAACCATTTCTCTGTGATCCCCAGAGAGACAATCTGATTGGCTCGACCCTGCATCGAGGGAACGGCTTCTCCTGGGTCGGTGTCCACCCCAGGGCCAATCAGCTGTGGTTGGGTGGGGCTGGGGTGCTGAGCCCCTTAGAAACTTGGCTATAGCAGCCCACCCTTGGGAGGACTGCGGGCAGCTCGATGCTGAGGAAAGAAGACACCTTTCCGGGTAGTTGAGGAAGGCCCCGCAAGGAGGTTCTCTTACGGTGAGGTCGGGCAGGGGGTCCCGTGACAGCAGGAGAGTTCAGCCTCAGCGGAGGCTTATCAAGTGTTTCCGAGGCCGAAGGAAAGGTTTCCTAGGATTCTGTCTCCAGTCGATGCAAATCCCCTAACTGTGGACCTTTGGTTTCCGGTGGGCCGCCGAGACATGTCATCTAAGTAGAGGATGGCCTCACTGGCTAGGACGTTTCCATAAGAGATAACTCATTAGTTATTCAGGGATCTGTCCAAACCTGTGAGTCTAATTAGCTTCACTATCCTCTGCAGCAAAGCCTAATGTGAAACACAGACACACGCAAGGAAAACACATTTGGCTAATTAGCCTTGTGGAAACAACGTTCCTCACTCTGCCCAGCTTCCAGGTGTCTTCCTGGAGTGAGCCAAGGCCCCGGCGCCCTCTGGTGATCCCTCCCTGCCGCGTCTGTGCTCAGAGTGCCGAGCTGGTGGCTCCTTTTTGTCCTCTGCAAGGCCCCCCGCAGAGGTGCAGCGTCAGAGCCACACCCAGAAGGGCCACTGGAAAGCACCTAGTAGAGCTCCTCATTCGATTTTCTCTATTTTTATTATGCTACAATACACAAAATGTTAAATTTACCCTTTTGCCATTTTCAAGGGTACAGTTCAGTGACATCAGGGACATTCACATTGTCGTACAACCATCACACCATCCATCTCCAGAACTTTTTCATCATCCCAAACAGAAACTTTGTGCCCATTAAATATTAAGTCCTGTGTATTAATAATAAATGTAAACTGAAATACTAACTCCTCCTTACCCAGTCCTGATACCCCAGCCCCTGGTAACCACTATTCCACTTTCTGTCTCTGTGTTCTAGGTTTCTCACATAAATGGAATCATGCAGTATTTGTCTTTTTGTGACTGGCTTATTTCACTTAGAATAGTGTCTTCAAGGCTCATCCATGTGGTCACATGTGTCAGAACTTCCTTCTTTTCGAGGCTGTATGTATATACCCCGTTTTGCTTATCCAGTCAAAGTAAAATGGGTGGATATTTGGATTGTTTCCATCTTTTGCTATTGTAAATAATGCTGCTATGAACACTGGTTTACAAGTTTATCATTTTTAATGTTAATGTTTTATTATAAGTAACCTATGCTTATTGTAGAAAAATTAGAAAATGCAGATGTGCAAAAAAGCAAATCAAAATAATTCCTAACCTCATGGTTGAGAGATAACCACTATGAACATTCAGTGTTTATGCTTCCAGATGTTCTCTCCCACTCTTGAAGGTTCTTTCTCCTTCTGGATAGCGGTATAAATATAGCCATATTTGTAAATGAGATGGAAATACACTATACATATTAGTTCACAAACTACCTTTTAAACTTATTTTATTATACACATCTCCGTGTCTCCCTCTTCCTCCCTCAGATAGACTGACCTGCATAGATGCAGATACTGATTTTAAAGAGTGCATTTTGATGCGTTGCGTAGATGTGCCGTTATGTAAAGCACCATCATCATGTAATTTGTTAGTTCCCCAGTGGTGTTGGAAATTTAGATTATTTTTAATATTGTGCTATTAGAAGCAATGTTATGGTGCATCCTTGTAGCTGAGTCTTTGTGTGTAGTCTGTAGCTATTCTCTTAGAATAAATTCCTAGGAAAAATAACTGAGACTGTCCTTATTTTACAAATATGGAAAAGTGTAGACATGCAAAATGACTTTCCTAAACTTCCATGAGCATAATTTACTCACAAGCCAGGTGGCCCTTAGTACTGGAAAGGATGCAATGTGTGTTTTCAGAGTCCCTTTTGGGGTCTACCAGGGGCCAAAAACCTCATCTCTTACTTATCAGAGACACCCTCCAAGCTGACTCTCGGAGCCCACCTTCCCCAGGGTCCCTCCCCTGACCCCTCCCTGAGTGCCAGTCCCTCGGAAGCTCGGTGTGTGGCAGAGTCTGCCTGAGCCGCCAGTCTGCACTATGCGCAGGTGCTCATGGTTGATAGAGGCGAACCCTCCAGCAGACACAGCGTCAGCTGTGATTCTCAGGTGGCACGTCTGTGTAAGCACGGGGTCAGCAAACCCAGGTATCTCAAGTGTGTTTATAGTACTGTATATGCTCAATAAAGAACTGTTAAAATAAAAAGGAAGGAAGGAAGGGAGGGAGGGAGAGAAGGAGGGAATCTGGAATCTAATTCTACCCCTCCCTGGTCTCAGCCCCACCCTTGCCCCTCTGCCCCCAGGTTTGGTTAACGTGGGCTTTTTCCCTGCCCAGGGAAAGAGACAAAAAGTCAGCTCTGGCTCTCTCCCAAGATCCATATTCATTAGGCTGTGAGCTCGGAAGCGCAGGGCGATTTATTGGGCTCTGAGCCGCCGTCATTTAAGGCGGCGTGATGAATTAGGGTGGTAATTCGTTGAAGGCAAAGCCCTAACACACTATGATGTTCCAGATTGGAGAATTTATGGAAATAAAATTGTGACTATATAAGGGAAGTGGGGAAATTGGTCTGAATATGGGAGAAACGGGGAGTGAGGACTGACTCTTGGGGGAGTCCCTGCACCCAAGCGCCTCCACCACAAGTCTTCTGCTGATTTCAGTGGATGCACACCCAACCGGCATTGTGGGCTTGGGCCATTTGGATTCTAAGCAACCCCTGCCCCAAGGCAGCGGCCTCGGCTGAGCTAAATGCAGCGTCTGCTCTAGCCGGCGCCCTGTGGATACGGCCCCTGTGATGGCACCTGGAGGTCACCATGGTCACTGACCCTCCAGACCCCTCAGTGGACTGTGAACCCTGAGGGCAGGACTGTTCCCGCTCCACTCCGCATCTCCAGCATGTAGCCTTTGCAGTGACACAGTCTCTGCTCCCTCCGATGAAATTCTCGTGTCATCCGTTTGCTCAGTAAGTACGAACTCAAGGCACTTCCACAATACCTAGAACCCAAAGCTGGATGTGAGCAGCCCACAGGACGGTGCAAGGAGCTATTGCAAGTTCAGAGGGTGAAGGGAGGTCACACAAGAGGATCCATGATACCGACATGGAGGAGGCGGTATTCGAGCAGGGGCCTTAAAGGATGGGTGGGATTTCATTCCGTAGGTGTGAGGCTGGAGGACATTCTAAGATGAGCGATGGCATCCCCTTGAGTCTAGAGTATTTACGTAGAATCAGAGAAATGAGGTAAGTGTCCTGGAGCCAGGGCATGCTCTGGGTCGTCTGTATTCAATAAAAAACTAGACAGAATGTTTGAAGTTGAGACTATCTTGCCAAATTGAAATAATTATGAGTTCATACAGGTACAGCTGTGCTTACAGAGACCCATAGGTGCATATGTGTATATGTGTATGTTACAGTTTATAAAGAGCTCCTGCACAATTCTAGAAGATAGTTAAATTTAATTACCTGCATTTTACAGATAGGAAAGTTGAGGACAAGCAAGGTTAAATGACTCGCACGAGAAGAATAAGCAGACCCAAAGCTTCTGACACTGAGTCCACTGCCACGTCCTCTCTGGCACACATGCCCAGCAACGATGACTGTCTGTGAAACAGGTGGGGACAAGCTGAAGGGTGGCCTCCATCATCCGTGCAGGTGGGCTGGCCTACCAGTGGGGGTGCAGCACCCGTTCTAACGAATGTCATTGGCGCTGTCCCCACTTAATCCTCGGGTGCTCTCTACCCTGTTATGCCAGGAGCCCCCACAACTGTCCCCTAGCTACCGCCGCCTCTCGCCTGTTGGCTCTCTGACACCAGCCCCACTGTCAGCGTCCCGGCTTCCAAGCCCTCCCAGCACTGTGTCGTCCGGGTCCCCCAGGAGCCTGCTCTGTGGCCTGGGCCTCAGGGGCTCTTCCCATCCCTGCAGCCCCCCCCACAGCTGGCAGAGGGTCCCTGAGCCCCAAGCACGATCTCCGAGACAGTTTCCACACTTCTCTTCATCCTCCTCATCCTCTGCCCCCTTCTTCGGACCCCTGAGCCACCAGCAAATTAGCTATCACAGCGAGTCTCCTCCCACCCGCTCATCAGACACGCCTGAGAGTGACTTCCAAGCGTGGGCACCACCGAAGCTTAAGCCAGAACTTCTGGGGTGTGTGATATAAATGGAGGTTTACACACAGACTACAATCCCAAATTAAAAGTTGTTTAAATTGGCTGTTGGTTACTCAGGATACACTCTCCCCTAAGAACAGTGCTATAGTTAGTAACCAGCCTTCAGAAACCCATTTAATCCATAATACTGAACTATAGTTTAATATTGACTTAGCATTATTAATATTGGTTTGGTATTGACTCCTGGTTTGAGGGAGGTGGCGAAGGAGGAGAGAAAAGGAAGAGGAGGAGGAAGAGGGGGAGGGGGAAGAAACCCTTCCTGGAACCCCCATCCGCGCCCGGCCCACCTCCTGCCCCGCGCCCTCCCAGTTTGTGCGGTGTTGTTGGTACACGCCGCTGCTGCTTTCTCAGTCCCGACTCTCTCAGCCAACCTCGGCAAGCCTTTCACCCCAGGACTCCGCTGGAACCAACGGCCCTCGTCAAGGTCTTCTTGTCTGGCCCAATCCCAGGGTCAAGTTCTCGCCCTCATCTTACTTGGCCTCTCGGGGGCATTTGACACGACTGGCCGCACCTCCCTTCTGGAAACTCTTCTGTCCTCTCTGCAGCTCCAGTGCCTCGCCTTCCCCAGGTGATCTGACAGCTCCTCCTACAGAACAGGCCGGTCCGAGTCCACCCCTGGGCCTTAGCTTCCACACTGTGACTTGCTTTGACCAACGGAAGTTTAGCTCTGAAAAGAACACGCAAGCACAGTATCAGGCTCAATTAGGTGGTTAATGAATATCTTCTGATGGTGCCAAGCGGCAGCGATGATAATGAAGCTGGTCCCCTGCTCAGAGCACCCTCAGCTCTTCCTACTTAAAGTTCTCTCTGCCACGGAGTCGCCTCGAGCCCCTGCGGGCAGGGCTTGCCCACGTCTTTGCATGTTTTGAGAGCACCCCACGTGCCTACTCGGGTAGCAGCTAATACCGGTGCTGCCTGAATGGTTCCGTCTTCTGTAAAAAAAGTCAGGACACTCCTCGAGGACAGTGAGGAGACCGCACACCGGCCCTGTTTCCAACAGCGCCCTCGCCCCCAGCACTGCCAGCAGCTCCTCCGTCTTCCCGGCAGATCTCGGGGCTCGTGCCCTGCACAGAGCACAGCGGTCGAGGTGCACTGAAGCGGAACATCCCCCTGCGTGCTGCTCTCGCAAAATGCACTGGAGCCCACCATTCCCCTGTCCCCAACACGCCTCGGACTACGTGTGCACTCTATGTCCCCCGGGCCTGCGTCACCCCCCCGCCTCCCGGATGCCCCGGATCTGCGCGGCTCCCTCTCACTGCCCCCGTCTTGCCTCGCAGGCCTTCCCTGACTGCCGTAAAAAGCAGCCCCCGCCCCGTCAGCACATGCGTCCCGCTCCACTCCCCACCCCAGAAATGACACGGCACAGTCATTGTCTGCTCGTCCCTAGAGTGCGGGCTCCACAAGGACAGGCACTCTTCTCTTTCTCATTTACCTTTCAACTCCAGACTCCAACGTGCCTGACACAGAGGAAAGGCTCACAACAGTGTGCGCTATACAAAGACCAGCCAGTGCAAACCGTAAGAACCTGTATTTCAATAGCACGGAAAGCAGCCATGCGAAGGGCTGGATTCCCCCTTCCTGAAAGGCAGAGATTAGGCCCTGTTGGAACGGGGGGGTGGGAGTGTCACTCTGACAGTCCCAGCCCTAAGCGGGTCTCGCATCCGAGGAGACACCCCCTTCCTCTTTACCAGGTGTTGTACCCACCAGCCTGACACATTCGAGCTTGGGAGGACAGGGAGTCCTCATTTGCATTTCAAAGATGATGATGATTATTAATTACATGGATGTTGTTCTCCTTCCCAGGCTTTCGGGAAGGGCTGTCAGCTCCGGATGCCAGAAGCTGCAGAAACACGAAGTTATTCATTGTGACCACTTCCCCCGCCCCTTCTCGGCGTCACAGCCGGCTGAACCGCTCTGCATGGGGGATTCGCCTGGTGGCACCGCATGGGAGCCCGTCTCCAGCCCACCAAGCGCAGGGGCTGGGCGTGGCCCACATCCAAGGCAAAGTCCCGGAGAGGCCAGGCGGGCACCAGGAGGAGGCGGAACCCATAGCCGAGACTCCCCACAAGCTTTGGCACCCGCAGCGCTAAACCCCGCAAACAGAGCTGTGTGCCTGCAGGCCGAACCTCGGGGTTGTCATGTCAGCCCCTCCCCCGATTTCCATCGGCTCCATGTCTGTGGGCACCCTCTGCAGTGCCCACTTCCCTCGGCCCCCTGCTCCCTCGTAGCGCCACCCAGACACGCGCCTGTGTCTCATTTTCATCTCTGCTCACCCTGCGTGTTCCTGTGGCCCTGCCGGCTCCTGCCTACCCCGCTCCTGGCTCCCAGAGGTCCCCAGCTGTGTTGGTTGCTAGGGCTGCCATAAAAAGTACCACAAACGGAGTGACTTAAACAACAGGAACTTACCGTCTGGCGATTCTGGAGGTCAGATGTCTGAGATGGAGGTGTCAGCAGGGGTGGCTCCTTCCGAGGGATGGGAGGGGCTCTCCACGCCTCTCCCAGCTTGGGGTGGTTCACCGGCACTCCTTGGCCTTCCTTGGCTTACGGAAGCGTTGCCCTGGTCTCTCCTTCTCTTGTTCACATGCTGTCCTCCCTGCCGCGTGCCTGCTTCCAAATTTCCTCTTTGCGTGAGGACACTGGTCACGTTGGAGTAGGGCCCGCCCTACTCCGGTGTAACCTCATCCTACCTTAGATAGTTACCTCTGCAATGACCCTATTCCCTGATAAGGTCACATCCTGAAGTACTAGGGGTAGGACTTCAACACATGAATTTTGAGGGGATGCAATTCAGCCCATAGCAGCAGCTGTCCACAGAGTGAAGTCCAAACTCCCCGGGTGGCATTCAAGGCCTTCTCCAACCCAGGGAGATCCCGTTTCCAGCCGTTTCTCTCCTCCCTCTTCCCTGCATGCACACATGTGGTCCTCTTCCATGTGAAGGTGGCATTGCTGAGATTAAGGTGGGAAATGGGAACAGTTAGGAAGGAGAGTAACGTTCACCAAATGTTTCCTAAACACCGCCCAATGACAGGTGTATTTCATTTATATTGTCCTCACGACAACTTCATGAGATAGGCACTATGTCCATTTGGCAGATGAGGAAGCGGAGGCGCTCAGGGGTAAGGTAACTTGCCCATGATCACGCTCACGGTGAGAGGGAAGGCAAGAACCACGCCCAAGCCCCTGTGACCCAGGGCCTGAGCTCCCGCTGCTCACGGCGCGGAAGCCTTCAAGAGGGCAGGAAGGAGCAGGCTTGGCGACGGTGGGGCCGCGCGCCTGGAGAAAGCAGGGAGTAAGAACGGAAAGGCTGGGGTGTTGTGAGTGGTTCCCCACACGAAAGGGACACGCTGGCAGAGGGCAGAGAAAGGAGTTGTAAGTGCAGGGTGCTCTCAGGAGACAGATCGGGGACAGGAGCCCTGGGCTCACGTGGCGGCTGAGGACATCCATGCAGGGCGGGAAGTGGCAGAAGATGCCAGAAGAACCTCTGCAGGGTCCAGGCAGCCTCCAGGCCTGTGCCACTGGCCTCTCAGTCCCCGGCATGGGGAGGATGCGAGCTGCCTTTCCAGAGGCACGTCCTTGGTGAACGCCCCGGCGTGGCCACGGCGCTCCCGGAGCATATTGTGAACGCCGCCCGGCCCCAGCACGCGGCTTTCCTGGAGCAGGAACCGTCGTAAGGACCAGCTGGCAGCAGAATCACAGAACACTGGTGCTGTCGGCCCTGGGAGAGCTGGCGGGCTTCAGGCTGTGCTTTCAGGAGCCCTGAGGCCCTGCAGGGGAGTGTCCGTGGCCACCCCAGGCCGGAGAAGACCCAGCGAGCAGAGCTCTGGCCCCAGCCCTGTGCCAATCGGAGCAGCTCTGCGGTTACCTATTTTCCATGTTGAGTTCCATATGAGACTTTATTTTAGGAAAGGGTTCCTCTGCCAAAGTGAAATTTAAGAACCACTGAATTAAGAAACTTTTCATTTTACAGAGTCATGAAAGTGATTTCCAAGGACGTGAGGGTTTCTTCTCCGGACCACAGAGGAAGTCGAGGCACAGTGAGATCGAGGACTCAGGCCTCCCGACTCCCGGTCCGGGCTCTTTCTGCTACAGAACGGGCAGGCCTTGGGGCTGGGGCGGAGCGAGCGGCCCGCCTCGCCCGCGAGCACTGCCTGCCTCCCAAGTCCCACACTTTAGGGGGGCATTTGCCGCCCTCTGTAACCTCTTCAGAAGTATCAATAACCTAATTCCTTCCTCGAGAGAGAACAGAGGGCAGCAGGAACAGAGCTCAGAGCCAGGCTCGGAAGCTGGCGTAGCATGCAGTTTGTCGGTGGCTCCCAGGCGTGGCCACACGCTGGAACCACCAGGGAGCTTTCTTTTTCTTTTTTAATTTTATTTCAGAATATCATGGGGGTACAGACTTTTTGGTTACATAAACTGCTTTTGTACTGTTTGAGTCACAGTTACACGTGTGCCCATCGGCCAGATAGTGTGCGCTGTACCCGCTGGGTGCGAATTCACCCATTCCCTCCTCCCCCTCCCACCTGCCGGCCACATGATGAATGTTACTTCAATATGTACACATAAGTACAACTATAATTTTTTTCATCCGTTGTACTCTACAGTCTATTACAAAAATAATTACCCTTAAGTAGTGAAATGCTAATGTTGATTTGTCTTTTAGGTCTTGTTAATCATCCTTTATTTTCTCTTGTTTGAAA
>CAUYSK010026070.1:0-11403 GCA_963575035.1 Avahi laniger
GCAGCCTCAAACTCCTGGACTCAAGCAATCCTCCCGTCTCAGTCTCCTGAGTAGCTAAGACTACAGGCATGTGCCACCTTTTTGGACCCAAGGCCATCCCATCCTCTCCTTGTCTGCCCTGCCATGTGCCATGTGTGGCTAATTTTAAAATGTTTTTGTATAGACAGGGGTCTTGCTATGTTGCCCAGGCTTGGTCTTGAACTCCTGGGCTCAAGTGAATCTCCTACTTTGGCCTCCTAAACGGCTGGGATCACAGGCGTGAGCCAGTGCACCAGCCTGCTTTTAGTTTGTTTATTGCCCTGGGGAGAGATGAGGGATGGGACTCAGCCTTCTCTTTCTTATTGCCACCTGTCTCTGCCACCACCACTAGCAAAGTTGGCTGGATGCTACCCGGTGTATCCATCTGCTAGATTCACTTAATACATGGGCATGTTTTACAACATTACAGTTTGAGTTCAAAAAGGTGGCCTGGTGCATTGCACCAGGGCCCTGAACTAACATTCGTCTGCAAACACTTGATAAAGGACCGTCACATATCCCGTCTCATTCAGTGCCCGTCAAGGAGGTATAGGTTGATGTAGGGGAAAAAGAAGGGACTCTGGAGTAGGATAAACTGAGGTTCACATTCCAGTGACCACTTTCTAGCTGCATGACCTCGGGTGAATGGCTTACACTTGTCTGAGCCTCAGTTTCCCTATCTGTAAAATGACAGTAACAGGAAGACTTTCCCCTGACGACCATGGTGTCAAGAGAAGGAAATGAATTAACTACGTAAAGCCCAGCGTGGCTGCTGAGTCAGAGCGGGAGCCTGCTGAGCGCGCACCTTCCAGAACCAGCAATTCGGCTGAGACACCCCTTGGATCAGCTTTGGCCTTTGCTAGATCTATAGACTCTACTGTTTCTCCGCCGCCTTCTGCCAGCCAAGCTCAACAGACCATTTTTCCGCTGGCGCGTTTCCTATGTTTGCTCCCCAACTGGCTGGAGCTGCAGATCGCGGGCTGTTTGGGAACACACACCCGAGGAGAGCCCCGCAGGGCCGCTCTTGGCAGACAGAGCCAGTGCCATGTAAACACTGCACTTAACCGATGATGAAGTGTTTAAGCACCCCTAGGATCCACAACTGAGTCTACCTGCAAAAACATTCATTTCCTTCTGAAATGCTTTGGTGGCTACAGTCCAGGATGGTGCCAGAATTCGTTTCAACCAAAACATTGAGCTCAGGGGCCCTGTGTGGACACGTCAGAATGGATGGCTTCCTTTATAGGACCAAGTGCGAGCCCAGAGGCCAGGAGAAGCTGTGACCCGATCCCGAAGGCTTCCTCCCACCCGGCCGTGGCGTGGTATCCGCTCCATCTAACCGTGGAGGAGGGAACGGGAGGAGCTATGGGGACACCTCGGCTAAAACTGAGTACCAGAGTCCATGAAGTACTAAGGACATGATGGTCCCTTAAATGGAAATCTTTTCTCCATATCCTGAAACACTTCAGTCATGTTTTATTTAATGCTAATTAAAAAAAAACTAAAACCCATTCTTCAAAGAGAGTCCTGACACTAACACGATGCTCGAGGCTCATACCCAGGGAAGAACTGACAAGCCCTGGGCCTGGGGGTGAGAAGGCCCCACCCGGCCCTGGCTGGGCCATTGACTGACCTGCTTGGGGCGAGGTGTTTACATCCGAGGAGCTTCCGTTTCCTCATCTACGTAAGGAAATAACTACACCCTGTGTCACGGATTGGGCGGAACGATGGCCGTCAAACTGACAGCTGAATTTTTTACAACAGCGAGTTTGCCAATGAGACCTCGCTCTCTCTGTGACGGCCCTGTTCCGCCCCCTACAGTTGTCCCAGTGTCCACACAGGCCCTGGCCACAGCAAGGATTCAACGAGTCTTTGCTCAATAAAAGGACCCCTCCAAGTGCCAGGTACCCATCGTAGCCTGCTACAGCCAAAGGGACCTTAGGATCACTGAATCCTTCATTCCTGCGTGGGGAAAGGAAGGTTTGGAAGCGAACGAGTGAGGAGCCAAGTGCCTAGAAACTGGGGGATCAGAGACAATGGCGCTGACCACAGTGGGAGTAACTGCCAGGGTTTGCCAAGGTCTTCCTGTGTGTGCCAAGTCTTACCCCAAGTGCTTTGCTCACAATAACCTCCCGAGATCCCATTAAATGCCCTTTTTATTGGCGGTGGAGCTGAGACTCAGGGAAGTTCAACCCCTGGCCCAGGTCAGCAGCTAACAGATCGGACAGCTAGGGTCTAACCCCAGGGCTGCGGCCCCAACCTCCGAGGACTCCGCTGCCTCGCTGCTCCATGTCACCACAGGGCACCAAAGGAAAGAGTTGGAAACCGTAGTTCAAAGCCACCTTGAGCAAGCTGGGAGAGCTCTGGCTGAGAGCTATTCGTGTTAATTTTAGACAAATCAAGCTGCCTCCCTCCTCCTGGATGCTTGTATTTTGGGTGAGATTCCGGCTATTACGTAAACTCAGAGCAGGTGATTTTATTACCTCTTCGCCCTCCCAGCTCCTCACGGACTGATCTTCCCCCGGAAAGACACACCCAGGAAGATAAACGCTCAGCTTCCTTGTGCGATTCTGACTCGGCTCCAGTTTCAGGTCTCCACCCACACGCAGCAACCCCCCGCCCGGGCCGGGCTGGGAGACGTCCTCGGCGCGATGGCGTCTCACCAGCCTCCGCACCGGCTTTGGGTGACGCCACGCTGGCCTCGGAGCACCCATGCATGACCAGCAAAGCTCTCCCTTCCATAGTAAAAGTTCCAGCCCTGAGTCGCTGAAAACATTCCCCGTCAAGTAAGCAGTGCTGGTTAAAGTATTAGTCCAAAAAGAGACATTCCAAACAAAAAGAAGCAAGCGGCGGACATGAAGGAGGAGATGCCAGGCGGGCAGAGTCCCGCAGGGCCGGGCTACCCACCACGTCCGGCGCCTTCTGGATCTGCGAGGCCAGCTGCAGGGAGTGATTGGCCGACGAGAGCTGCTCCCTTAAGGTCTCCGCCTCTCTCTGCGCCACCTCTGCCCTCTGAAGGAAATGAAAAGGGGTGGAAAGAGAAAGTACATTCAGTTTAACAACTGACAATTATTACAAGAACATTCATCAATTCATGCCTGACTGACTATAATTGATTTTCCTAAACACTCGACCTAATAAATGCTAGAAAAAAACACAGAATGTGATGGATTCTTATTTTAAACAGTACAAGGAAGAAATAATTGAGCGATTATGACAGTAATTTAACGCTAGGAGCAAGGAATCCCCTGCTGGTACTAATGCTCCGGCCCACTGCATTTCCCAGACTGAATAAATACGAGTGGAAATAGAGTCTTTTGATTCAATTTCTTTCTATTCTCACAGACCAAGAAGATTTTATTGCAGGATTACTCCTGGGAGTAATTCTCATGGGTAAACAGTGAATTAAAGACACTTTGGCCATTCTCTTCCTAAAAACATGCACAATGTTGTGGTTGTTTTCCTTTAACAAGTATTTCCATAAACGTGCAGGGTGTAAATGCTGCTTTCTGGAAGGGCCAGGCTTATTGCAACGTATTTAACCCTTCACCCAACAAAGTTTTCAAATGTCGATGCTGTCATTTTCAGCCAATCAGGCTGGTCTGGGGCCACAGAAAGGAGGGGACCCTTCTGTCACCTGCCTGTGATTCCTGCACAAGGAAACCACTGCCCCTGAGGAGCAGCCAAGGATTCCCCACTGGATGGTGGGGACAGGCTACTCCAGAGCCCAC
This sequence comes from Avahi laniger, assembly GCA_963575035.1. Classification (NCBI taxonomy): domain Eukaryota; kingdom Metazoa; phylum Chordata; class Mammalia; order Primates; family Indriidae; genus Avahi; species Avahi laniger. Next base: position 3,750 of record CAUYSK010026070.1, read on the forward strand.
CCCTGAGAGGGGATCTGGGAACAGAGGAATCAGAGCAAGTCACCTAAGCTCACAAAGCCTCCACCTACCCATTTGTCAAATGGGAGCACCATCCCTTCTCAGAGACTTTGTGAGGATTTGCACCCACGGAAGTGTCTGGGACACAGAGATCATACAGATGCCGTTTATGAATGGTCTTATCTTGGTTATACTCTCATGGCTGAGACAAAACCCTGAGACAAGTAGGCATGTGGGCCGAGAGTAATGTTCTACTTCTTTCCACCAATAGAAAAGACTGATGAGGAAAGCCTGGCTGGGTAGGGGCCCCATGGTGTGTTTTCTTATTCTGTGGTGGGACAGCATGTGTCTACTAATTGCTAAGAAAGAACTCACAAGGAGACACGAGAAGTTGGCCTGCCTGGGAGAACTTGCTGGTGAGTCTAGCTATGAGGAATGGGTTTGGCAACCTTTAGCAACCCTGTTGCAGCAACACTGATCTATCTGCTCTGCAGGCGAATGAATTAGGATATTTCTAACGGCAGTTCCTGCTGCCCAGGAAGGTGTTGGTGGCAGCCTGCCCTGTCTCCTGGGGAGCTCTTGGAATCAACACACGATATAATTCATGCAGTGCCTGGCCAGGCCTGTCTACACCTGAGCAGTCATCTCCTACCCTCTCTGCTCCACACGGGATCTAGAACCAGCTTCAGGAGAGGCAGCGATGTGGCCAGTGTGCCTAGGCTGGCAGGGGTGATTTCTGGTTCACACTAACTGCTCAACTATTAAGGCTGCAGAAAACTTCCCTCTTCCGTGAAAAAGGTTTCCCCCAGTTTATTTCCAGATGTGCCACTCAATGTTTTTCTGATAATCATGCCATATTACTTCAAAGTTTACTCTTCCCTTGCTAGTCAGCTAAACCCCTGAGCGTAAAATCCTCATGACTCTGCCAGGTACGAAGTATATTTTGACTTATTTTTCCTAGTCTCTTTGAAGAGGAAAACTCTCTGTTAGCCCAGTGGAGAAGCTGTTCTGCTAGCGGCCAACAAAGCGGCATCGCCACCCGAACTTGTGACGCTGGCTCTGAAGTTTTCTAGAATAACCAGAGCTGGGGAAGGCCCGGGCAGCTGGCTCACGAGGGGTCCCCAGGAGCCTTGGAGGATCTCAGGCCGGCATTTAGCTGTTCAGAGCAGACACTGTCCCACCAAAGGGCCACTGCTCACAGACTAAGGGATCTGGCTGTTGAGGATTTCATCTTCAATTTGCATCATCTCTCCAGAGCACCTGCACTTGGTTTCCAAGTTCAAGTGCAGACTCATCTCTGGCCTGGCCCTTTTACCACATTTGGCTTGACTTGGTTACTCTACTGAGCCTTTTTGATCACATATTTATTTAGGATTTATAGCCTGAACACATCCAGAAAATACGAAACAAAGAGCTGAGGTGGTTTATACAGTTGAACATGCTCAAAGCAGAAGAATTAAAACTAAAAACAGGCCTTGCAGCAATTAAGGAGGACGCCGAGCCGGGAAGCAGACGCTCCTGTGCAGCTGCGACGATTCGCTTCTGTCGCTGGCGACTAAATTTAGCCATCTCTGGCAGTCGAGGCAGAGAGAGGGGCACTCTGCAGGGTCAGCGCGTGGTGTCACTTGTTTTGGGGCGCTCCTGAAGAGCACCTCGACCGGCTGCTGCTGTGTTCCTGGGGTCGTGGAACCCCAGACACAAGAGCTGCGCTGACCTGAGACACCCACCCAGCTCCTGGGCTCACGGTAGCAGCAGAGCCACGGGGACTCTCGGCCGTGGCCACTCTAAGACGGCAGGCTGGAGGCAGCCCTCATTGCTGTTTCGTGGCTGCCCCACCGCGAGCAGGACACCTTGCCAAGCCCAAGTGGCTCTCCTGAGAAATGAGTAACCGCTGGAAACACAGGGAAGGTCAGGACAGAGGGGACAAGAGGGAAGGAGGGTACCGCTCGCACTGGGGTGGTGACTCTGACCACAGTGAAAGAAAATAGCTCCCGGCCGGGTGACTGAGGACCACCGAGACCACACAAGCCAAGGCCTCGCAGGGCCCGCACATGGTGACAGTGTCCAGTAAATATTATTATTATGAAGGCCCCGGTATGTGCCGCCTCGGCTGGTCAGTACCTTCCTTCATCACAAACGGAAGGCTTTCAAATGGGAAGTTACTAGAGGCTGTAAGCCGGTCTTCTGATTAAATTCTGTCCCCGCTCAGCGGTCCCCTGGAAGGCGGCAAGCAGCTAGTGACACCTCAATGCAAGAATTCTTCCTGCCAGAGCCAAGCCAGCAAATAGGAGAGATGATTCCCACCATGAGACACCGGCCAGCCTAAGAGTCACAGGTGAGTGTCGCTTCTCTAGGGCAGGTGAGGGAGGCTGTTTTGTTCCCTGGCCTGGTGTCACACTGGTCAGTGGGTGATTCACGGACAGAAAGCCTCAACCATGGACCCATAATGTCACTCATCCCTGCCCCACCCCTCAAGGGCTCCCAGGAGGCCCCAGGAAGGGCAGCAGAGGACTGCTCTCCTAAACTCAGCCCCTGAAGGAGCACACATTAGGATACAAATACTGGATGTGGACAGCTACTTTTTGGCCTTAGTCTGAACAATTTGACTCAGAAAACATGGAGGAGTGTGGCAGGCAGGACACACAGGGGAGCGAAGGCAGGGTCTCGAGGCAGTAGCAGCCCGGCTGGGCGCAGGTTTGGGGAAAGGGCTGGGAGGCCGGTCTCAGCCTGGTGCAAAGCATGGCAGACCTGTGGCAAAACCTGGCAGTGGCTGGAAATACTCTTGGGAGACACATTTTCTTCTCCTGGAACCAAGGCTGGGACCTGAGGACCCTCACTGTCTCTCCTGTGTGGCAGCCCCCCAGCCCCCTGCCAGTTTGCCCCTTTCGAGTCTGGCCTGTGAAGTCTCTTTTATATGGCTCGGGGTGGGGGTGGGGGGCGGTGTCTGAGCCAATCTTCTATCCTTCTTGGCCTAGGATTTGTCTCTTGTCCTCCTCTGCAAGCACGGCCATTAAAACCTAGGCTCGGACAAGCGAGTGCCCCCAGGGACACAGCAGCCCCGGGAACTGGCAATGGGCTGACTCCACCCCCTCCCCAAGACTATAGAGAACACCCAGACTCCCAGAGGGAGCCCTGGTCAGGGATTCTGCAGGAAGGAGGCCAGAAAGGTCTACACTGGCTGGAGACGGGAAATTCACCGCCACGCTGCGCTGGCAGCCAAAGCCCCCCTGTAGACTTGTCTGTGTTTCCTGGGGATGCGGTGGATATTGACTTGGATTTCTTTCATCAGGTTGGCTGGGCTGTGAGCTGGAACTGTGACAACACACCCATGTAAACACTGCTTGTCACAGACTGAGTCATGATTTCAGAAAAGCCAGAGAGCAAATGTCCCTACCTCTTCCTGCTGTAAAGGCCTTCCACGCATGGCCCGGGGCTCTCTCCAGGCCTTGCTAATGTGTGAACCTGAGAGACCAAGGTTCCCAGGAGACTGAGGAGTAATCAGTCGCTGGCCCAGCAGAAAAGGCCCAGACTCAGCCGCGTGACAACAGCATTTCTGGGCAGTCCCAGCAGGGCCTGCAGGAACGGTGCCCCCGCAGAGGCGGGAATCACTAGCCCCAGGCTACAGATGGAGACACAGAGGCCCTGGGAGACCGGGGATTTGCTACGGCCATGTGGGTAAGGAAACGGTAGATCTGAGATTCCATCTTAGGTTTCCTGATTCCAAACACAAAAACCTTGGCCAAGGAACATGCCACACCTTGCTCTGAGTTACTTTCGCTCCTTGTATTTCTCTCTACACTTGGCTCCTTCTCCTTGGTGAGGTTTAATTGTGGTTTCCAACCCTAACCTCAACCTGAAGGATCTTCCATTAGGGCAGTCTTGCGCCGTAACAATCAGGCAGGTTAACAGGAGGAGGACGGCGCGACTTGAATGACTTCCTCCTGGCCCCGCTGCTGCGGTTTTGTGCCACCAGCAGCTCCAATCAGCGCTGCTCTAAAAGGAGGGGCCGGAGGGTCAGGCGAGGGCGCAGCCAGCAGACAGACCGCTGCAGGGAAGCCGGCGTGTCACTGAAGCCCCCAGACAGAGTTTCACACGCTTTTCGAAGTGCGAGGTTGTGGCTACTCAGGTACCACGAGATCTCGGCAGTCTGAACCTTTATTTCCACCAATTAGGGTGGCGAGTTTTAATGCCGGTGCCTTGAAATTTAAGAAACAGCTGCACGTGAGAGTCAGACTTAATTGACAGATGCTGAAATACTTTAAAGAGAGCTTCAGGTCTCAGTAGAACGTTTTGACTATAAACCTAGTGCAAAAATAATGTTGTATGCCAATGAACTAGTAAATTGCTCCTCCTGGGGGTTTCCCAGCGGGGACAGCAGTTGGTTCAGAAGTCTCCGCGCCTGCACCGGTGCCCGGCTCCCTGCACATCCCCCCCTCCTGCCCCACTGCCTCCAGCTCATCTCTGTGGGGGCCGCCTCATCCCAGGCCCGAGTCATCTCACCCTGTCCTCGCACCATGGCTGCCCCTGTCTGCTGGCTTCGCAACCCTTCCATTTCCCTCCATTCTCCAAAGTGCAGCCTGCTAGAATCAGTCTCAATCCCACCAGGACTCCCGCTGCTCTCGGGATGAATCTATCATGCCCAGCCCTCCCCAGACCCGTCAGATCCCCTCCTACCAGCGCACCCCGCAGCCTGCGCCTCGGGTCAGCCTGCGCCTCGGCTCTAGCTGCCGTCCTCCTGCTGCCCACCGGCGCAGTTTTACTCCTGGTTGAAGGCCAGGCCAGGGCTGCCTTTTGTAGCTTTCCCTTAGACTTCCCCTTTTCCTCCTGTCTTTTCCCTGGGAAATATTCTTTCAACGTCCCAGGGCTTAGATCTTTCCTACTAAGATTCTCTCTGGCACCAGTGGGTTCACTTCTATCTTCTCGGAATCCTAGACTTCGGGATCAAAAGGGACCCATGGAGTCATCTGCTTCAATTCCTCTTTCTGTCCATCATGCGTCCAATTCTGCATCTCAAACTCTCTAAAGAAGTGAGACTCACACCTGCTTGCATAACTCTGGTGACAGGGAGCTCACTCCCCTAAGAGTGAACATCCTTCAGAGTGGCACCTCTGGAGCCAGACTGAGGAGAAGCTTCTCTACCTTGGGAATAAGTTTCCTCCCATCATGGTCCTCCACACTTGGCCATGGTCTTCTGGGATCTTTCAGAAAAAGCCTAACCCTGTTCCCTGGCTGGCCCTTGAGAGCTATGACAGAATCCACAAAGTCCGTACTCTAAACCTTCCCTTTTATAATCTTTTAGCATCCCAAGTTCCTAAAATTCCTCTTGTGCTTGGTGTGAAGTCCTTCTGCCTTCTTTCCCTGCTACCCAAAGATTAGGAACGTCCCCAACTCCCCTAGTTTCTTTTGTATTAGGGTCCCTTCCCTGTCCTGGCCATAGTTGATTCTGAAGGCACCTCAGACAGCTGTCTTCCCTACAGTGTGGCTTCTAGTCTAAAATGGAATTTCTCAGACATGGACTGAAGACAGCAGATTCACCACCTCCTTCATTCTAGAAACTCTACTTCTATTAATGCAGCCGTATCAGGCTATTAACGCAGGCCGAGCTGTTGGTGAGAACTCGCCCACTTCTACCATGCTGCCGCTAGTATCTCCTGAGGGCAGGACTTGACGATTCTCCCCATCAAACCCGTGCTGCTTTAGCAGCTTTCGAGTGACATTTATGTAAGCATCTACTTCTTACTCTGGCATTTTATCGCTAGTCCTCAAAACAGTCTAGCAACAGAAGTACAGGCTATTGCTCCCTCCCTCCCTTTCTTGCAAAAAAAAAAAAATGTAAAGGCTTTAACTGTGATAAGATACGCAAAGCATAAAATTTACCATCTTAACCATTTTTAAGTGTACAGTTCAGTAGTGTCAAGGACACACACTGTCGTACAGCCAATCTCCAGTGTTTTTTCACCCGGCAAAACCGAAATTCTGTATCCATTTAACAACGAATTCCCGCTTCCCTTCCCCCAGGCCCTGGCACCCACATTCTACTTCCTGCCTCTGTGACCCGCTCCACTCTCGAGACCTCATGCAGGGGGAATCATATCGTATTTGTCTTTTTTGTGCCTGGCCATTTCCCCTGGCATGATGTCCTCACGGTTCACCTGTCTTTTGTTTTTTTAAGTTGAAGAAATTTAAAAGGTTAAGAGACCTGTCAAGGCCACAAGTCAGGAAGCTGGGACCTGAACCAAGTGTCACCTTGGAGTTGGCACCTTTCCCTACAGGCCTCTCCTAAGACTGGGATCCACCAAGTGACTTCAGGACCTCGAGAAGGGCATCGACTCTGCCAAACTTTCTCGGACCCTGGGGGCTGCCCAAGACCACAGAGAATTGGCTCTGATGGTGCGTTTGACGTTCACAGAATACACCCAACAAACGTGAGCTCCCTGCAAAAGTGCCGCCCGAAGGGGGGCAAGCCCAGGACTGGCCTGGGGGGCAGAGAAGGAGGTGGGGGAAATATGAGAAATGCAAATGGTGATCATGTGACAAGGAAGGCCAATGCCTTCCAGTAACACTTCTGACTTGGTCTCTGCAGAGCTGAGCAGTACAGACCCAGCCAGCCAAAGGGCCGAGCAAACCAGCTGCGCAAAGCAGGCAGACAGAGGCGCGGCAGTGTTTTGTGGCCACGAACCGTGGCGGCTGATGCACTTGGGACTCAGTTTGAAAGAAAGGCTGAGCTGGCGGGTGTGCTGCATCCCTGTTTCTGGGTGTGGCGGCCGAAAGTCCAGGCTCCAAAGCCAGACTGTGGGGGTTCTGGTCCTCGCTCTGCAACTGACCAGCCACTGACTTCAGTTTCCCCATCTGTGATACAGAAACCATCCTGGCACTGAGCTCAGTGGCCGCTGTGAGGGCTGAGTGAGTCCATCCAGGTACAGGGCTCAGAACAGAGCTGGGCAGTCAGTCCCCGAGCAGTGTCTGCCTACAAGGCAGGCCTCAGGGCATGCACTCCACCCGTCCCGACGGACTGTCCTTCATACGCCAAGCCCAGGACTCCTGTGGTGAGCAGAGTATCTAGCAGGGGGACCCCCAAAAGAAACACACTCGTTCCATGATCATTCTCATGCATCTTTCACACTGTGACTTTCAGTTGTTTTGTTGACCAAAGAGCCAACAAGGATGCTCTTCCCTGAGCATTTGTGGTGGGGGAGGCCCCCTGTGGAACTCTCAGAGGTGGCTGCGGAGATCCCAGAAGGACTTTCATCCCATGGGGCTGGGCTTGCCTGGGCCACTGGAGGCTTGTGCCCGAGGCCACCCAGCTGCAAAGCTGAGCCGGGACAGGCCACGGCCCACAGCCTTCTGGGCTGAGCAACCTGTCACGGCTTTGGCTGCTTCTCCCCCAAAGTAAAGAAAATAAATGGCGCTGGGGAACCTTCCTTCCTTTCAGAGCAGCAGCATCATTCGCTAAAGCAAAGTGTTCTGCAGTTCGGTGGAGCCCCTGGGGAAGCAAGGGGCTCTTCAGGGTGGCTCAATTTTCCAGGCAGCTGAGTGTCTAGAGCCACCAACACTACATGCCTGTTTTGTGCCAGACACTGAGCTGGGCACTTCCTGCTGGGACTCTCTGACAACAAGTATCAGCCAAGAGGGGCTGAGCCCTCTCGGAGCAAGTGGT
>CAUYSK010026072.1:0-35538 GCA_963575035.1 Avahi laniger
CAGGTGAGAGGTGACTGTGACTTGAAGTGGTCGCAGTGGAAGTAATAATAAGAGTAAGATTCTAGTTCTATTTTGAATGTTGAGCCAATAGAATATCATCTAAGTATTCTAAGTCATATGGAGCAGAATGAAAGGATTCTAGATGTCTCCAAGTTTTGCCCTGAACAATTGGAAGAATGGGGCAACCATCAATTAATATGGGAAGACTTTGGAAGGCTGTTTGGGACCAGGATTAGTGGCTCAGTTTTGAAAATGGCAAATTTGAGATACATATGAAATGTTGAGTGGTCATTGAAATATGAGGCTAACTTTTGTGGGTAAGGGAAAGGCAGAGGTTGGAAATTTGGGATTCTCAAGTAGGTAAATGGTATTTAATGCTATGAGACTTAACAAAATAGGCAAGGGATTAAATGACACAGAAAAGTGAAGAAGTCCAACCAAGCTTGGTGGCCTGGAGACACAAACACTAAAGGTTTAGGGATATAAGGAAGAAAGGGAGTAAGGTAGAAGGAAACTGAGGAAACCATAGTATCCTAAAAGTCTCATAAAGTTATTCAAGGGCAGAGTCTTCAAATTCCATCTATAGATCCAGATGAGATTTGAGATATCATTGGATCCAAATGATTCATTAGATAAAATTTTTCATGAAGTATATATTAAAATTATTTCTAAAGGAAGCTTCTGCTCAGCAAAAGAAATTAAAACAGAGCAAATAGACAACCTGAATAATGGGAGAAAATATCTGCAAACTATACATCTGATAGGGGACTAACATCCAGAATTTGCAACTACAACTCAAAAAACAAACAAACAAAAAAACCCAAAATAAAATAATCCCATTAAAAAGTGGGTAAAGGACAGGAATAGACATTTTCAAAAGAAGATATACAAATGGCCAAAAACCCGTGAAAAATGCTCATCATCATCACTAATCATCAGAGAAATGAGAATTAAAACCACAATGACGTATCATCTTATACCAATCAGAATGGCTATCACTACAAAGACAAAAAAAGACAGATTTTGGTGAGGTTGTGGAGAAAAGGGAATGCTAAAACACTGTTGGTAGGAAAATAAATTAGCACAACCTCTATACAAAAAACAGTATGGAGATTTCTCAAAGAACTAAAAATAGAATTACTGTTTTGATTCAGCAATCCTAGTATTTGGTGTCTACCCAAAAGAAAAAAACTCATTATATCAAAAAGTTACCTGCACTTGTAGGTTTATTGCTTCATTATTCAAAATCACAAAAGTATGGAATCAACCTAAGTGTCCATAAATGAATGAATAGATAAATGAAATCACCAAAAAAAAAAACACATAAAAATAAAGCCATGTCTTTTGCAGCAACACGGATGGTACTGAAGGCCGTTATCTTAGGTGAAAAAACTCAGGCACAGAAAGACATATAGTACATGTTCTCACTTATAATTGAGAGCTGAATAATACATGTATGTGGATGTAGAGTGTGGAACGATGAACAATGGAGATTCAGAAGAGTGAGGAGGTGAGAAATTTCTTAATGGGTACAATGTACATTATTCTGGTGATGTATACACTAAAAACCCTGACTTCACCACTATGCAATCTATCCATGTAAAAAAATTAGATTACCCCATAAAGTTACACAAAATTTATAAATAATATTTAGTAGTACAAAGAAAGAAAAAAAAGTTATTTTTTGAACTATTTGTAAAAACATAGTATCTTGGTCAGTGCATATTATCATAACATAAGACATATTTCACCTTGGCTCATAGTAGTCATGTCCAGTAAAATACAATCTTGTTATCTTTGAAGAACAAAAATTAATATTGTTAAAACATGGCATTTATACATTTGTTTTATATGGATGTAAAAATATTTAGCTGTAACTCATTCTGTGAGCTATCAAATTTCAATTAACCCAATATATTATTATATTTATATAATTCCAAGCCTGATAAAATAAAGCCTATAATCAAAGAGATTACCTTGTTTTAACAAATTCCAGTTTTCAGTTTTAAAAAAGTTTTCATTGTTCTTATTAGAAAAGGAATATAGCTATTAATAATAATTACGTCAAAATATGACTCTAAACCATATCCCCGACTACGTCATCTCCCTGCATCTCCTAGCCTAGTCCATCTACATTTTACATGGAATTTATTCTCTGTCCTCTGAGCACACATCTTTTCAGAATGCCTTTTTAAAAAAGCTCTACTTTTGGTATGTGGTCCCAGCTGAAAAACAAACACTATAGTTATTGCATTTTTCAAAGATTTGAGACCATATTTTACTCTTCTCTCAGACTCAGACTTCTGTTTCTGTATCAAGTCCTTTCCATTGTGTTAGCACTAGCATTATGAACATACTAGCATTTTTGTTTTAATTTTGTAAAACTCACTTATAAAAGGGGAAAAATACATCATTGTAAGAAAACCTTTCTATCATCCCCAACCAATGATTTCAATTTTTAGAAAACCTTATAATGTTTGTATTTTTAAATCTTCAGTGTAAGAACTAAATAATAGGTAGTGATAAGATAGAGAAGAAAAAATATAGAGGAAAGAAGGCAAATTTTAAAAGCTTTGTGTCCCAGGCCCTAGGGTTACCACCATATGTGATTCACCTTTTTGTGCAAAGACTTCCCAGGTGGTATAGGCTTTATTTGTCTCTGTGTGTGTGTGCACATGCGTGTGTGTTTTGCCTTTTTTTTTTTTTTTTTTTGATTAAGACCTCGTCCCTAGCTCTCTGCTTTGCAGAATCACACTTAACAGTTGAACCAGTCCATACAGAAGACACAGGAAGATTGCATGCTAGGTTTAAAGTTTGTGTTTGCTTTAAGATATGAATGAGATTATGGTATATTATATTGGTTTTGTGGAGGAGCTTGATCAGGGCCATTTTGTAATGTCTCTCGGGCTAATAAATGTTTTTTAATTACCCCTTCACAATGTGTGGTTTGATTGCCCCTTAAGGATTTATGAATGAAAGCAGGTACCAAGAAAAATTATCAAACGAAATGTTAAAGTAAAACATACATATAGCGATATAATGCCCCACCTAGCTCTCTGTTAGTGGGTCAGTGCACACATCCTCCAGGTGCTGTGAGTGTAGTTAAGTGTACCTATTCTCAGTTACTGTGAGTTAATGGCCGCCCTTCTGCTAGCATGGATTGATCATTGGCCTGGGCCGACTGGAGTTGACTCACCAGGTTGGTTGTCTTCTTCCTCCCATGATTGACTGGCTCTGAGGTACCAAACCTTACCCACTTGTTTCCTTGCTTCAGTGAACAACAGCTTTACTGTTTGGTTTATGCTTCAGAGTATTCTCCCTCTACTGCTCTGATTTCAAAACATCCCCATATGTACATGTATGGAATAGCATATAATGTTACACAAAATAGTGGAAAAAACAAGATTAAACATTGTGTCTATCATAGGATCATTTCTGCAAAGGACAGGATATATAAACTTTTATGTTGCTTTAAATTCTATATTCCAGAACACACAGGGAAAAATGTAACCTACCTCTCTTAGGTTAGGTATTTGAAGCATTAAGGGAAAATGTATAAGACAGAAAGTTTATTTTATTTTAAATGTTGTCTGATGTGAAAAGTTTACTCATTCAAAAGTTTTATTATTGTGTATTTTTTTTAAGGTGACTGTTTTTGTCAGTGGCTGCTTCCAGTTTGTGTGGTAGGATAGCCACTATTAAGAATTAAAGATAATGTCATAAGTAATCAAGTTGTGATCTCCTTTGGTCTGGGACAGACAAGAAAAGTAGGAAAGGATCAGTGTTGGCTACAAATAAGTCTCCTGATGGATTGGGAGCCATCACAAGTTCAGAGAAGAGAGCAGATGTGGACCAAGCTGCCTAGTTGCATACTGTATACCTGAACTGCACCTCTTTTACGAATCTGGAATACTAGTGCCCATCTGCTAAATAGAACAAGTGTCACTATTCGAATAGGTAGAGCAGAGCTGTTCGTTTTGCAAAAGTCTTACAGATGAATTTATATATAAATAGTAAATTATAATATTTTATTGAATAGTTTATACTTATGTTTGCATAATATTAAAACAACTTATAAATAAAGGAAATACAATTAGCCTTCCATATCCGTGGTTTCTGTATCCATGGATTCAATCAACTGCAGACTGAAAATATTTGAAAAACATATTTCATAACGTTCCCAAAAGTAAAACTTGAATTCGCCTCATGTTGAATACTGTTGAATACACTAGAATGAGGCATCGTATTAGGTATTATAAATAATCTAGAGATGATTTAAAGTATATGGTAGGATGTGCTTAGATTATATGTAAATACTACAGCATTTTATATATAAGGGCCTCGAGCATCCACAGATTTTGGTGTTCATGAGGGTCCTGGAACTTGTCCCCCATGGATACCAAGAACTTACCGTATATAGAAAAAAAATTTTTTTTTTCATTTGGTGGATAGCGGTTGGGGGGAGAGATATATCATGCCAACAGGAAAATATTAAATTAAAATACTTTTGGAAAAAACTCTCTCTCTCTCTCTCTCTATATATATATACACATATATATGCATATATACACACACACACACACACACATATAAGCGAAATTGCATTTATTTAACCCACATATATTAAAAACTAAAAGATTAAATTACTCATTGGTATTTATTAAGATTTCCAAGATATTACTAAAACCTCCAAAAGAATTTTGTTGGAAAACTCAATTAAGTTTGATCATATGTATATTTATTCATTTTGCATTGTCTTATTTTTTTTTCACAAAGTTATGTCCAAGCTCTGGTGTACACTGTGTCATTAAACAGCAGGGGTTGTGATTAATAGATGTAAGAAATGCCACCCGGCCATGGATTTGGATAATAATTTTTAGAAATGTGAGATTAGGTTAAATACTATGAAAATGTAGTGTTTAACCTTAAACATTCTTAAGAATAATTAAGTTTTGACACTTTCTGTGATATAGATCATATACTGTATTCCTGCTAGTTTCATACAATAGTGGCTTTGAATATGTAAATGCCCTCCATCTCAATGTTGTGTTAAAATTGTTTTAACTTTTTTATATTCATCTTTGTAGTTTTAACTTACAAGTATATTTTACATGGCAAATATGTGCCTGGTTCTCTGCTACGGTATTTAAATGTGTAAAATGTTGTCTTTAACAAAAGAGCTTCATAATCTAGTAGGGGAATGAGGCATGATGATACAAAGCAGTACTATGAAGTCTTTATTCTTGATAAAGCATACAAAATTGTGCAACATGGTTGCTTAGAGATTGTAAAAGACATAATTGGGAGTCCTGGTTACTGGTATTTACATAGAATGTTAATATTAGCATCATTTCAAGAGACAGAATTTTAAGAAATAGTTTCTTGCCTGGTTAGCTAAAAAATTCTCACAGTATAAAACATAAATGTGTTTTGAAACCACCATTTTTGCATCATGATTTGATAGCTCATTTTATTACATATTCCATGCAAATATAAGAGAGAGAGCTATTTTATAAAGGAGGAGAATAAAAACTTCAAGCACCATCTTCAATGAAATTAAAGATAATCCAAAATCATAAAACACAAATAGATGGCAGGATTACCAAAACAGACGATCCATGCTCAACTGCACAGAGTGACAGAAAGATCTCCTAAGATTCCGTAGACACAAAAATCTTTTCCCCTCGCCCCATCTAATTCATAACCTGAAAAAACTGCTGAACATGAAGCAAGAGGGAAAACAAAGGAGACACAAGGATCAGTTTTCAGCTACATTACAAAAATAAATAATGACATCACAAAGATCTTTGAGCAATTAATTCTTGCTCAAAAATCTTTGAGCAATTCTAGCCAAATACTTTCAATGGTTTACTCACCGTGAAAGGGATATAACTCAGTTAACTTTTAATGTATCTTTCCAGGATCATTTATCTGCTGGTGGATCAGCTCATAGCTAACTATGATTTTTTAGGCAAAGAGTAGGTCCATTTAAAACTCTCTTCTTTTAAAAAAAAATAAGCAAAATCAAACTTCTTACATAACAGTCAAAAAAGGAGACTATAAAAAAAAGACAATAGCTAACTCTTACATAGTGCTTTCCATGTACTCAGCTACTAAGTGCTTCATCCTCTCTAGTCAGGTGCTCTACTAAGTGCTCATATATGTCTCACAGCAAGTCAATGATGTAAGTAGTACTGTTATTCTCATTTTTCTCATTAGAAAATTGAGTTAAAGAAAGGTGAAACAACTTGATCAGTGTTGTGTTACATAGCAGAGAAACGATTGTATCCCAGGCAGTATGGCTCTGAAATTTGTGATCTAAGTTATTTGCCTCTATTGCCTCTCAGAAAACATAAGATGAATCGTAAGCAAAGGTAAGGAAATAAAACAATCGAACCATTACAAATATGAGATATACATCATAAGCACCAAGAACTAGAAAGATTGCTGCTGAATGCTGTACATGTGTCCAACGCCATGGAGAACAGGCTCATGAGAGTCACACAAGGAACAAATGTGTTTTAAATATGTATATGAACGTCAAACAAAAAAGACCCAAAACATGCACAGTGAGTGTTATCAGAAACACCAACAGAAAAATGGAACAAGAATCTATTAAAGATATAACAGAATAAAATTATCTGAATAGAACCAGAAATCTACATACTGGTAGTAAATCCCATATTTAAAGAAAAATTAATGCAGAATGGTACACACAGAGATATTTTCTGGTTGAGTATATTAATTTTGTTATTGTTCCTTATTCTTTTTTTTTTTGCTTTTTTTTTTTCCCAATGCAAATCAATTCTATAACACAAGAAATTACTATGAATCAAAGCCTAACCACACAAATACAAAGTACAATCCACACAGAGGTCCGGGGCTGAAATACAAAGTGAAAGCGAGTGTTCATTCACACACACAGTAGATTGAGACCTGTTGCGAGTAGTAGTTGTCTCCAATGAGGTTTCTAAAATGGCAAAATTGGCTTTGGTTATTAAGACTACTACTGGTCACATTTTATACTAGAATATCTAAGCATCAGCATGTGACTATTTTAACCAAGGAATGAAATATCTATTTCTAAAAATGTATGTCTATGCATTGAAAAAGTTGTAAAAAATTTCCTCTACAGAACAATACCACTTTAGGATTATGACCATGTTCCAACTAAAACTATTAACTGGTACAGAAAATATTTCAAATGTGGCTATTCTGATGGATAAAGTTAAAAAGTAAGAGTATTTGCAGAAATAGTATGAAAGAGAGTGTGTGTATGTGTGTAAATTTAATGCTGTTAAACTTCTAGTCTTTATTTCCCAAACACCTCATTTAAATAATTTTGATTCTTTCAAATGCTTGTCTCTTAATTTCAAGATTCATTAAATGTGCTTTCAAAGCAAATATCTTTAAGTTAAAAATTTATTGAACATATGCAGAAATAAAAATATTTTAAAATGTAGTTAAAGTGTATGTGAAATGAAAAATGCTTACCCTTTGACTTTATAAGTGGATGAGCAAGATATACTCATTATATTTGTATTTGGGATAGATTACAATTCTGCATTACCCTGGCACACATCAATTACTACACAGAAAGTCAATGAAAAGTCAAATGCAAAGCCCAGAGGAAGCAGAACAACAAGAACATAACAACATAAAGCTTTATTTTTAGATTCAGCATGAATTAGTATTGTTTAAATAATATGAAAGATATACATTAATACCAGGAGATTCTTTCAATGTGCAGATAAGAATCATAGAAGCTTTTTATATAACAGAATTATTTTACAGCCTTATAGATATGATGAACCAAAAAGAAAACTGAATCTCTATTCCACACCTCATCTTTTTTTCTCTAGAATAAGATAAAATCCTCTTATTTTCATGGTAGAGTTCTATTTCTCCACATTTCTTAAACCACCTTTAATAAATTCGTATCTTTATTTTTGGATATCATTCTTGTACATGAAACCCCAAAAGATAAAATACTGGTATGTACCATCTTGTCATATCCTCTAGATGCTCTTAAAACCATTCAAATTTGAGGTGCTCAACATTTTCTGTATCAACGTTAGGAATGGTATTATCGGATTTGAGAAAGTCTTATTTTTCCTTGCCATGCTGGACTTCTAGACTCCTTTTGATTGTGTTTTAGACAATGAGAGGGGAAGTGGAGATGTTTCTTGCCCTGAGTCTCTTGACACTACAGATGTAGTAGTAGAAGAATTGTGAGCAAGACCACAAGGAGATTGGCTGTGGACTTCAGGACTCTGGCCTCTCTTCTGGTGGTCTGTGGTTTTGAGGTGGTTGTGATAACAGTTGTTTGAGCTGCTGTGTGGATTACTGGATTCTGTGACCTTGTGGGTAGGGACAGTGCCAGAAGGAGCAACCTGCACCTGAAGGAGGGGCCCTTGCATGAGCAGCAGTAGCTGTGAATGTGGTGCCCTTATCTCCCTGTCTTCCTGACCCCTCCCTACCTATCACTCCCACTCTGGAGCCCTCCCCCCATCCCTATGGGGCTCCAGCAATTAGGGAACTTCCCACCTGAAGACCCTCCAACACCCTGGACCATAGCACTGGGCAGGGACAAAAATATTGGATTTTAAATGTGAAGAAAGTACTTACAAACTTTCAAGTAGAAAAACATTACATGCTATGAAAAGAACTAATGAAAAGAAAAAAAATCAAGTTTGGTTCAGATGTCTCAATGGCAGCTTTACGTGTACAGTTCAATGTCATAAGCACATTCACATTACTGCACAACCATCACCACTATCTAGCTCCAGAACTGTTTTGGAATCCAGGCTAAAACTCTCTGCCCATTAAATAATAATTACTCATCTCTCCCTACCCCAGCTCTTCATAACCATTATTTGAATTTCTTTCTCTATGAATTTGACTAAGTGGAACTGTACAATATTTATCCTTTCATACTGACTTATTTCTCTTAACATAATGTCTTAATTCACCCATATCATAGTAGGTCAGAAACTCCTTTCTTGTTAAGGCTGAGCAATATTCCATTGTATGTTTGTACCACATTTTGGTACCTCATCCATCACGTAAACTTGGGTTGTTTTCATCTGTTGGATATTGTGAATGTTGCTGCTATGAATATTGGTATACAAATAATTATTCAAATCCCTTCTTTTATTCTTTAGTGTATGTACCCAGAAGTCAATTGCCAACATTCTTTTTTAAAGCTGCATTTCTACGTATTTCATCTTTTTGGGCAGCAGTATATTTCTCATATTTTAATTTTTGCCACTTTTAAGTCATGCATTTCAGGAAAACTTCCTTGAGTAGTAGTCTAATTTGGCTTAATTTGTTTCTTAATTTTGTCCTTTACCTGCAGATATACATTTTCAAAATAATTATCTATTTTACTTTTGCATTGCTTAGTGATCTATATCGATAATATAACCTTCTAAATTGTGTCCAAAGGAGATTTGTGCAAAACATATACTAATGAGACTGAAACTTATCTACTTTTAATTTCTGAAGTTGAGAAAGCTCAACCAGCATGAAGTCTAGGTCTGGACTCAATATATTACACTTCCTGACTTCCGTGTCATGTGTCTCCTGTTTGTTCTGCTTTAGAAGATTAATTTCAAAATTACTTTAGCATTTTCCCTTAGAAAACAGGCAATCACTGTATTCATTTACAATACCCATATGGCCTTAGAAATTCTCATTTATTTATTTGAGTTGAATTTCTTTTGATTTTTGAGCATGTGGGTAAGCTACATGTTCAAAAATCTTTTCATCACTTAAATGGAAGATGAATTTTGGAGACAACCAATCTAAAAATTCCTAGCAAGGCATAAAACTAACCATTTAAAACTAGGACCTCTTAAGTATTCTGTAGTATCCTCAGAACGTAAGTGCCTTGAAATTTAAAAGCAGAAAATATTTTTAGCTCCTAATATATAAAAAGTTACATGTGGAATATTCTGTTTCTTATAATTGAAACAGGAAAAACCTGCAGTTGAATAATTAACTCATAGTCAAGCACCACTAGTCTACAGTCTGAAGCTGCTTGGGCCTTATAAGTCCCACCCCTTAACTGAAGCCTGTCTGGATGGCATTAACTTGCAAGCCTCTTATGGTTGGCATTTGCTGGAGTCACTCTTGTGCTTCAAATTTGATTGAGCCACCCTCAGCCCCATTCATACATTCCTCACACTTGGGCCTGTGTCGAAGCCTATTGATCCCATGCAATTGCTGGGGCCCATGGTCATTTATGTAAGATCTGGCACATGTGGCCTACATATTAAGAAATTGTTGATGAAACATAGAAATAGCCACTCACCTAGCAATAAAACATCAATTAGCTGCTGTGACCTGCCAAGATAAAATATTATGAAGTCCGAGACTTCACACCTTCTCCCCAGACCAACACATAAAAGCCAAATTGGCCAACAAACATACGAGAAAATACTCAACATCTCTAATCAGCAGGGAAATGAAAATCAAAACCACAATGAGATATCACTTAACTCCAGTGAGAATGGCTTTTATCAAACCCCAAAACAACAAATCTTGGCGTGCATGTGGAGAGATAGGAACAGTCTATCTACCCAAAGGAAAAAAAGACATTCTATAAAAAAGATATCTGCATTCTAATGTTTATAGCATCACAATTCACAATTCAAAGATGTGGAAACAACCCAAGTGCCCATCAATACATGAGTGGATTAATAAAATGTGGTATATGTATACCACGGAGTACTACTCAGCCACAAAAAACAATGATAATCTAACACCTCTTGTATTCTCCTGGATAGAGCTGGAGCCCATTCCACCAAGTGAAGTATCACAAGAATGGAAAAACAAGCACCACGTCTACTCACCACCAAGTTGGTTTTAATTCATCAACACTTATGTGCACATAAGTAGTACTATTCATCAGGTGTTGGACAGGTGGGATGGGGAAGGAGGGGATGGGTATATTCCCACTTAATGGGTGCAGTACTCACTGTCTGGGAGATGGATACACTTGAATCTCACTTGGGTGGGGCAAAGGCAATATACGCAACCTAAACATTTGTACCCATGTAACATGCTGAAATAGAAAAAAAATTTTTTAAAAAGCGAAATTGTAATAATTGTATTCATCTATAAGAAGCAAATTCAAAATAAACTGCATATATAAAAAATCTCCAAGCCCAACACATGCATCTTAATCCCAATAAGATTCTCTCCATAATGTACATTTTACTCCTCCATTTTCTATTCCGTATGTATTTCTCAGAGTTTTTAGCCATATAACACATGTTAGATAAAAGGGAGCTCAATTAACAGCACTACATTTCTGCACTTAAGTACTGAACTAGTTGAGAAATAATGACCAAAAATGTATATCAAAGACAAAGCATTTATTGGTCAATGTTTTCCCTAGTACTGAACTCGAGGTTTATGGCTTACATTCCTGGCAGGGTTAGGCTGATAAAGGCATTCCCTTTTAAGGATACAACGTATACCTGGAAGAGTAGAGCAGACTCCTGTTCCTTGTGGGTAATTTCTTACTGAGAGGGTGACGAGGAATTGTCTAGTCAACGCTTGCTCTCCCTCTCCTTTCAGATTCAGCAATTAAACAAGTCACTCACCTTTCCTGATGTGCAGTGAGTGAATGGATGTATCTAAGACAGTATTGTTACACTAAGGTATCTTCTTCTATCTAAAGAGAATGCCAGAAGAAACATTACAACTACCTCCTTCAACCCCTGCATTTCATTTCCCACCTTCCACCAATATGTTGCATTCTAAAATCCTTCGTCTGAGTTTAACAGATTTCTCTTAATTCATGTCTCTAAATCTTCAGTACATCTAGGCTCATATTCATTTGAACAAAAATGATACTGAGGAAAAAAAAGGAATATGTATTTTAACCGGGAAGAAAAGATCTTGCTCCCTTGTAGTTTTAATGTTCCATAAAGTATACTACTCTAAATTAAGTAATATGGATGATGACATTAATTTACAATACTTCCTAGAATCTAGCATAGTATTTTAAATCCAATATTAGGATATCAAAATGCCTATATGTATTTATCCCTATATTTATATATAAATGTCTATATATTTTTCTTCACAAGCATCTTCTTAGTTTTAGTAGTCTATGAAATATAGCACTGAAGTATACACATACAAATTTATAATTGTGTTATATATAACATATGTTATGTATAATTAGATGCTATATGACATAGTTATATATGCATATATAATATATAATTATATTATACAACATCTAATTATATATAATTACCTTATATAAATACATAATTTTACATTTATAATTATATGTTGTAAATAATATAAATGTTATGTATGTTATTATATATAATCAAATGGGAAAAATAGCTTATAGTCAAAAGATCATTAAACCTCATAGATATAAGACAAAACATGTTTTATTTATTTTATCTGACAGGATGAGTTATTCTACCTTGAGAAAAACACTGATTGACTTAAGTACAAATTTGCTGTTAGCAAGTAAAAGAGGAATAGAGTTAAATATGTTTAACTCTCATTACGATTTATTCTGATTCCATTGGATATTAACTCTCCATATAGTTCATATCTATTTCAATAATATTAATGTTTAATATAATTCAAATATTATTTCAATAATGTTTTAGAAAAACTTTAAAATTATTTTTAATGAGTTTGGCAATATGGCTCACTAAACATGTGTACCTAGACTAGTCTCAGTTTTTTCATGATAGCTCTGAATCCCACAGAGCTACTCTCTTTCAGGCCAGACCCAATCTAGTGATCTCAGCTGGTTCCAAATCCCCTTGCTCGCTTAGCAGATCTTTCTGTGTTTGGGTGCATATAAGCAGGATGGAGAAGAACAAAGTAAATTCACAGTGGGGTAAGACATGATGTGAGGATGTGATTGATATCTTTTCTGTTTTTATGCTCCAAATATCAATTTTCCTTTAACCCATCTTTAGGTAATTTCTCCCACCCTGCAAATCATGTAGTCCCTCATAGACTTCGTGAGCTGGGTGAATCAACGAAAGATCTTTTTATATTTTTTAAAAAGTCCCAAATATGTCACTCCTGTTATTGACAAAGACACATTTCTTTCCTTTTTCCAAACTAGTAATATGACTAAAAAAAGTGAATAAATTTTTAACCTAGTCTTTTATAATATTTCTGCCTATCATAAAAACAGAAAAGGAAGAGGAATAATTCTACATGAAAAGAAAAAGATGATATGTGATATTAAGCAGTGTTCATGCTGGAGAGTTGTCTGTCTGTCTGGAGCCCTCTAGAAGGCAATTAAGAAGGACGATTAATATAAGAGGAAAGAAATGCTTGTTCTTTTGTCTTGGAGTGCAAATAACGGCACACTTACTGATTTTCTTACACTTGTTTTGGAAAAATTCTAGGACAGTATAGAAAAGAAACATCCCTCAAACTGAGAGGGAACTGAGAGACGAAGGAATGACTCAAACAAAGACCAGCTTGATGAGTTAGATCAGTTTATTGGGTTATTTACTAGGGCACTTGCTCCTGGGTGGCAGGGGAATTTCTTGCATGCAAAATTTGCATCTGCCCATCCTATGGTGTTGCCTTAAATCTCTTCCCAATAAGTAATACAAAGTTTTTACATTGTATCTTTGCTTGTACAGAGTGAAACATAACTCACAGGTAGTAGCCATCATCATCCTGCCATGCACCGGACATTATGGTAATAATATTACAATTTCCCACTGGGGGGATTTTAGTATTACAATGAGCTAAAGGGCACTGCAGTACAACCAAATCCTCTCTAAAGCAGTCAGGGCTAGTTTGAGTCAACCAGTTTGAGCCTGTTTGAGCCAGCCTTGGGTGCATCAGCACTGAGGCACCGAAGAAAGTGGTGTGCACTTGTCCTTAGGTGCAGTAGTTACCTTGTTGCCTGATTATGCTACTTTGTAACCATTTTGCTGAGCACAGCAAGCTAGCACAATGTTTCTGTTATATGATGGGGAACTTGCATTTTTCCCTCAACAATTATTGCAAGGCTCTAGTACTAATGTGCCAAGAGTGGTTGAATGTCTACTTTCCCTTTTTTGGATCTGAGAGTAGAAGGTGGACAGGGTAGGTGATTAGAAATCTTAGAAAGAGCTCCCCTAGAATTCCAGCTGTTAATGAAGACTTTGTGTTTATTCTGCTCTTCCCCCTTGCCAAAGTGGTTGTGATGTATCCTGGTTCAGTGCTCTGTCTAGACAAGCAAGGTCTTTCCAAGGAGAGTGTCTCGGGTGACTCCAGTCCTTCTACACTAAATGTAAGCACTAGGGTGCTTGTTAATCCTGGTTTTATCTTGATGCCCATATAATATGCAGGGAAAACAAATCTATCCTACATGTGTATATGCCATATCTTTCTAATTTGTTATATTAAGTCCTCAGTAAGTTAATGTGGTGACTCAGCTTTTCTTTAGAAATTGGAACTAAAACTATATTTGAAGCCAAAAATCATAAGTAATGAGTCCAAACAGATTTGATTTTCTGAGTTGGGGGAAGCCATAGTTGTTAAGACAGTATTTTGTTTGTTTGTTTGTTTTGTCATATATCCATCATTATTATTAAAATATTTGTTAGGTTCCCCCCCCGCCCCCATCTTTACTTCATGTAAAGCCTTTCTGGACAAAAGGAAAAAAGAATTCTACTAGTTCATTTTCATTAGCAATCTACATATCTGAGTTTTTACCTAGAGATAAGTGAATTATTTTAATTTTAAGTAATTATTTTTAATTTATTCTAAAATTTAGCTAAACAATACATTTAGCTAATAGATTTGAAAAAGTCTACTAACATTGAAAAATAAAAGTAAAAATATACCAAAATAATACTGTTTATGCATGTGCATAAAAAGGATAGTCTGGCCTTTTTTTTTTTTTGAGACAGAGTATCACTCTTTTTGCCCAGGCTAGAGTGCTGTGGCGTCATCCTAGCTCACAGCAACCTCAAACTCCTGGGCTGAAGCAATCCTTCTGCCTCAGCCTCCCAAGTAGCTGGGACTACAGGCATGCACCACCATGCCCGGCTAATTTTTTCTATGTATTTTTAGCTGTCCAATTAATTTCTTTCTATTTTTAGTAGAGACAGAATCTCGCTCTTGCTCAGGCTGGTCTTGAACTCCTGAGCTCAAACAATCCACCTGCCTCGGCCTCCCAGAGAGCTAGGATTACAGGCATAAGCCACCACGCCTGGCCTAGTCTGGCCTTTGGTTGTATCATTAATTAGAGAATTATTTCTTATGAATTGATATATTTTCTTTCTTTGAGTTACTTTCTGCAAAACTCACTGGGATCAGACTTTGCAGTATAACTGCTTATATACCGTATTTTCAGAGGTTTAGGGATTCATGTTTGTTTAATGGCACTTGTAAAAAATGACAGCTAATAGATATTTAATTCTACTCTATTTGGAAGGCTAAACCTTCCTTATTTAATAATGTATCTCTAAACTGCAATCCCATATTGAGCAATTTCTATTGTATATGTTCCTTGTGAATGTGTCAACAAATTTTCATTCCCTAGTCACCTGAAAGAAAATTTTCAAATAAAAAGAAATTGCCCCCAATGGTACAGAGTAATAACAGTTATGTTGATACAAGCTTTGATAAGAAGAGTACCTA
Organism: Avahi laniger; assembly: GCA_963575035.1. Classification (NCBI taxonomy): domain Eukaryota; kingdom Metazoa; phylum Chordata; class Mammalia; order Primates; family Indriidae; genus Avahi; species Avahi laniger. The sequence continues at coordinate 15,643 of CAUYSK010026072.1, forward strand.
GGTTGGTGGACCCCCGGGGCCACTTAGGAAGGCTGCTGTGTTAACAGAGTCTGCAAAGTTAGACCTTCCTTGCATGTAATTGGAATTGGCCTTCAGGGCCCCATGTGGACTCATAAATGGTATAGAATGGAATACCCAAACAGAAGCCATTATCTAGTATTCTATTCAAAGAATAAAGTATTTTTGTTTTTTTCGTAAGGTGGATTAACAATATTAGATTTTCCCAGGAGAGAAAAGCTTCTATTTCCTTCTCACAAGGGAAAATGTCCTTGTGGACTCTCCTTTTCTATTTTTGAGAAAATAGTTCAAATGTGCCTTGCTGGAGTGGATCAGCAGAATGAGGCCTCTTGACACTGAGTGGCCCTTCATGACCCTAAAGGGTGTGATTCTATCAGACACTGAGTATGATAAAAGCAAAACATAAAATAGAATGTGGTGAGGCATATGTTAAAATTGTTTATATATAAAAAATGAAATTTTAGTAAAATTGTGTACAATGCATTATATATATATTCCATCATGCATATGTCATAGTTACTTTTTTCTTCTATCGCAGAGATTTTTTTTTAAACATCCATTTACAGGTGAATATACTAGACCTAAGTGAATCTTTCTCACACTTTCGGCTCATGATGTACTGTGTTGTACGTAAGATAAAGGAGCATGAGCCAAGATCCACATGGAATCACTCTCCATCTGCTGCCCAGCGGCTCTGCTCCAGCTAGAACTCTCTTTATTACCTTTAGCCCTTTCCAGCATTAGCACCTGGATGTAGTTTAACTTCAGTTTACTAGGCTATATTTTAGGCAGAAACCCGACAGGAAGGAAAAACATTGTGGGGAAGTGCAGAGTATTTCACTTTATTTTTACGCTTGGGAGGGTGGTAACTAAAAGCATTTTTTGCTGAGAATTTGACCTTCAACATAAACACAGGATTTCTGCAGTTCTTGTCCATATAATAGCCACCCTCTAGAACAAAATCTCCTTATTATACAGTATTTACAGGATATTGCTCAGTTCTCTGCAGTTGATGGTTGAGGAATGAAACGACTCCCCAAAGGCTGCTTGCAGACTTGCCTGGGGTCAGTCATGAGGCTGACCCTGGTGAGCCGAGTCAGACTCATCTGTCTCCTGTGCTTGGTTATAAGAAGTCTCAGCCTTGGGAGATTGAACATCTATTGCTTCATCTTTCAGCATACCTATGTCCCAATCCTTTTATTTGCTGTGGACAGTTTTTCTCTTGGTTAGATATTCAAGCATATGTAATGTAAACATTTAAGTTGATAGTCCTAAGGAGGTGTATTAGTATGTTTTAACAATTAAGTGAGGCTTTTACATATGAGGCAACTGTTTTCAATAAATGTTTATAACATAGATATGAGTTTCCTCCACCATACTTGTACACGTGTAATATTATGTTTTATTTTTATGAATCACATTAAATTTACTAGAAAAGGCTAACAGTAAATGTACACCATTCCTTTTATTGAGGTATGTATTAATTTTCTGTTAAATATTTCTGCTGTAGAAAATTGCCACTAGCTTTTTAGCATAAAATAACAAAAATATCATGTTATAGTTTTACAGGCAAGATGCCCAACAAAGTTTTTCACATGACTAAAATCATGGTGCTCGTAGGGATGCACTTCTTTTTGGAAGAAGTAGGAGAGAATTAATTTCCTTTCCTTTTTCAGCTTTTACGGACTGCTGTCATTCCTTGGCTCATGGCCCTTTCTCTCTGTTTTCAAAATCAGCTATGATACCTTGAGTGATTTTTGCATTCCATCACTTCCCTTCCTCTCCTGCCTCCCTTCTTTGCATTTGAGGATGCTTGTGATTTCACTGATTTTACCTGGATAATTCAAGATAATATCCCTATTTTAATTCAGTTTATTAGTAACCTTTAATTCAATCTGCAACTTTAATTTCCCTATGCCATGCTACATAATATATTCCCAGGTTCCGAGAATGAAGGTGTGGACATCTTTGGGGAAAGGGGCATTTTTTTTCTGCTCAGTATTAGTCTTAAGTGGTTGTTGTTATCAGTAGCACTGTTTCTGCCATTAGAGAGTGTTCTCCATCTATCATGCACTGTGTTTTCCACAAATTCCTTCACTAAGGCATCCAAAGTGTCTAGGCTATATGACCTGCCTCCGTATGCATGCACGTATACTCTCCTCAGGTCAGTTCCTGCCAATGTCAGAATAATGGAGTGCTCGTTCCACTCTTAGAATCATCCTATGTCCAGTCTAAGGAATCTTCCACTAGGGGCTGATCACTCCTCTTCCACTCAAGTCACCAGCCTCTCTTGTTATCTTCTACTTGCTATATGAGTTTAAATCCTCAATGATGTTAATCTTACAACTCAAAGGCCAAAGCTGTGGTCCGGGGATGTCCTCCATGGTTCATTAACCCAGGGTGGTTAGAAGGACTTGACCTTAGAATAATAAGGCTTAATGATTGTTCTAGAAAAAAAATGTGTGAAACAAAGATTTCAATCTTTCTTTCCTTGAATATTTTCTACTTTTCCCACTCTCCTCTTTTTTTCTTTATTGTTCTTGTTCCTTTTTTATCCTCAAATTTCTTCTGTTCTATATAGAGGAGAGGGATAATATCTTATAATAGATCATTTATTCCTATTGCATTTATTCTCCCACTAATGGAAATGAGTCTCCACTTCCATGTGCTGGTTGTTTTCTCCAGGAGCTACTATTTCATTTATTGCAGAGAAGGTTGGGGACATAAAACATGTTTTGTCTTCTGTAGTAAACAAGGTAAGAAATTAGAGATAGGTAGATATTAGATATACATATAAAGAAGGTATTCAGCAATATAGCCGCAAAGTAAGAGCAGACAATCTTCAGAGGCATAGTATAGTAAACTGAAATCATAAGTGAAATAAAAAAGAAAAGATAGTGACCAACAAAGATGATAATTAAAATGTCCCTAATTTAAAAAAAAATAAGAAGAGTGGCAATAGAGGGAAGAAGTCAAGAAGTGAGAGAAAAAAAGAAAGAAAAGAGACAAGAAAGAAGAAATAAAAAATTTAAAAAAAGAGAAAGGAAAATAGAAAGTCCTAAAATCAAATGCTATTTTTATAAATATATCTATGAGCAGGCAGATTTTTTTAAATAATAAAATAAACTTGTGCCATCAAACATTATTGATATGACCACATTCCAGAATAAGCTTAAAGGAACCAAACAGGAAACTAACAATATGAAGAGGTACTGGCATCTGTATAAAATTGATTAGCACATTATTTAATGCACAGCCTGGCAAGTATTTACACAAAGAAATCCATTGTGCAGTCACTGAACTACATATAAATTTAAAATTGAGCAGAGATTCAATTTTGAGATACTAAAGATAAGATGCTTTTAGTAGTAATTTGCTTTAGTAGTATTGCCTTAGGATACTATATTTTAAATATGATAATTACTCTTCAAAATTTATAGCTGTGATCAAATTAATTTTCTTGTCTTGTCGTTTTCCTTTCTTTCTGATCTGTAATTGTTTTTGCAGGGATTCAGCTTGAATTATTATACGCTACATGATGGAAAATATTTTGATATTTTTGTTTCTTTCCTGGTATTGAAGAAGCACAGTGACCTAGCTTCCTATTTTCTGAGTACCTCCAAAGCTCCAGAATTATACCTTTTCCAATGTTATTTAAAAATCATGACCTTGTTCTCTGAAAATCCTGTTAGTTAATGTATTATGCTACTCGCAAAAAGTAAAAATATCTGAAAACTTTTATTTTTTAATTTTTTGTATATATGTTGAAAATTTAGGTTGAGCACCCTTAATTCAAAAATCGAAATTAGAAATGCTCCAAAATTTTAGAGTGCCAACATTAAGGCACAAGTGGAAAATTATGTATCTGACCTCATGTACACAAATTTTGTTTCATCATGAAATGATTAAAAATATATAAAATTACCATCAGGCACTGTGCATAAGATGTATATGAAACATAAATTAATTTTATGTTTAGACTTGGGTCCTATCCCCCAAATATCTCATTATATATATGCAAATATTCAAAATCTAATTGAAATCCAAAACACTTCTGGCCCTAAGCATTTTGGATTAGGAATACTCAACTTGTAGTACATTTTATAGTCTGTAATTTTAGGACATGACAAACAATCTCTCTCAATTTAAACTAAAAATACAATAGACAGCTAAAGTGTCTGTTGTTTTGTTTTCTTGACAGAGCAGCAACTTATCCTTTTCACTGCTGTACACCCAAACAGATTATCTGGCACATAAGATGGTGTCAAAAATATTGGTTGAATGCATGAATATATATTTAATAATGACTCCAACTTAGTAGATTACTGGCATATAATCCCTTTATTTAAGTGCAAAAAACATGAAGAAAAAATAAAGAGTTTATGTCTCACCAGTATCATTAGATTCAATCCCAACCTACTTATTTTTATTGTAAACAAATTCACTTGTAAATCCTGGAAGATTACAGATTGTATAGTGTTATAATGCAATCTCTGAAATCATGAAGGGGAAAAGCACTCTATATTTGCATGTGCCTGTGAGCAGATGATTGGTCCAGAGGAATAGACAACCTTCAGAGCCACCACTTAGAGGGTAGCTTTGTATGGGCATCTAGGAACAATGATTTTATATCCAGGAAATCTAATATGTGGCCAGCACTCTCTGGGCAAGTCTATTTCATAGCCTAAGGCCAAAAACTTCAATTTCTGTACTTTTACAAGGGATTTCCCATTTCTTTCATTCATTCATTCTTAGACTCCAAGGATATAATGCTGAAGAAGGCACAGTCCTTGATCTGGAGGAATTGAAGGTATAGTGGGGAATAGAGAGAAAGACATACATTAGGGCTGCATTGAGCATGTGCATTGATCTAGAGTAAACATAAATAATTTTGAGGAACACTGAAAAAGGGTATGAAGACCCCCCAGAGAAGTGGATTTCCTGGGCCAACAAAACAATGCATCAAATTCGTTTTACCCTGCAAAGCTAAGACAGAATGCTGTTTTTCCAAAATCAAATGTCACAACTCTGTATATAAATACTGAAAAGAAATTCAGTTTTTCTGGCTTCCATCGCATCATCCCATCATTCAAGGTGACTGGAAATAGACATAGCAAATTACTGTGAGTTATTTTTGTCTTTGTATTTGCTGCTCCAAAATTATGTTTCCTAAAAATTCCCCTTATAATTCACATCAATTACTCTTATCACCAAAAACAAATGTTTTTTTGTTTGTATTTTTTAATCTGAAAAGCTATGCTATTAAAATGAATTCTCTCGTTACATTTTCCTTCTAATTCCTGTCTCCTCCTCCACCCTAAAATATTTGTATTTTCTGCTCTTGCCTTATTTCTTTTATTATCTACTTCCCACTAGTGCTGCCAAATACTCCCTTTCTGACACCTCCAACCTGATTTTCCCCAGAACCTTATCTGTCGTACCTTAATTCTCTCTGACATACAGTTACTCACAGTGTCTCATAGATACAAATTATATTTTTAAAGAGCCTGTCTATTACAGTTTCTTTAATTTACCCTTTCTTTCTCTGCCACTACATACATATCCTCACTTACTATCTCTCATATGTATTTCCAAGCAAAAGTCTAAATCAACAAGGCCAAATATGATCACACACAAAAGTCAGTGGTGCCAATGCACCACATCTCAGCTACACAGCATGTCACCAAGTAGTGACCTAGAAAGAAATTAACTTCCTAAAGCACCGAGCAAGCATGCAATGAATCACAACATTGACTGTCTTATTTGAGTGCATACACACATAAACCCACACACCACATACGGAAAGATATCTTGTGTGCACGTGTGTACACACCTCTACCAATCCTGCTTAGCTCCGTTATTCTCTTTAGGTTCAATGTCTCTCAGTGACTTTAACTGTTAATGGTATCAGAAGCATAGAGGATAGGACACATGGTGGTGGTACATGGAAGAGCAGGACTGATGCTGAGAATCATATTAGTTCCTGAGTCAAACATCTTTGGGAAAAGATGAGTGAACATAATGTCTGTGTGACAATGGAATCAAGGGCTAGGAAGATGTGGAATAGAAATTGCCTGTAATATATTTTATATTGCTGTTTTTTTCTAAAATACAGGATGTCATCAAACTTAATCCAGAAGTATTCTTATTCGAGAGAAATTTTTGGCAGGCAAAGTGTACATGCTAATTAGCAACAAATTAACACTTATTTCTACATCTGAACATAAATTTTAAAATAATATTGTCACTATTTTTCATTGGAGAATATAGTACTTTTCAGTGTGTTACCTTACAAATAAAATGGTTAGTAGAAAATATTGATTTTTATCAAGTGCTTGATGTGCCACAGAATCAGCTATAAGAAAAAGTGAAACATTTATTTGGAGTTACCCTGTTATCAGACTAGTACAATAGAAGAAAACTGGATAAGTTTAAAGAAAAAAAAAAACCTATTCAAATCCAAATTAACACAAACTGAACCAGAAATTTACCTTTCTTTGAGGAATCTGTGAACCAGACAAAAGCATACACTGGGGAAAAGTATCCTTATTCAATAAATGGTGCTGGGAAAACTGGATAGCTAAAGGGTTTTTGAAGAGGGTCTTCATCAAGTAACAAATGTCCTTTCTGTTCTTAGCATTCTGACAGTTTTTTATCATGAGTTGGTGTTGAATTTTTTAGATGGCTTTTTTTTTGCATCTGTTGAGGTGTGAATTTTGTTTTTTTTCTGTTAATATGGTAAATTACAATGATTAATTTTCAAATGTTAAATCAACTTTGCATTCACTGTGTAAACTCAAGTTGGTCATGATGTATCATGAATTTTATTTGTTAATTCTTTAAAAATGTTGTGTGTATGATCATTAAACATATTGGTAATTAGTATTCTTGTCTTCAAATGTTTTTTATGTTGGGTATCAGGGTAATAATGTCCCCCAAAAGTGAGTTAGTATTTCCTCCTTTATTTTCTAAAAACATATTATATAGAATTGATATTATTTCTTTCTTAAATATTTGGTACAACTCATCAGTGAAGTCATCTGAGCCTGGAGTTATCTGTGTGGGAATTTTTTAATCACAAATTTTTATTTAAAATGTGTTTAATCAGAATTTATTTTTTATATTTTTGTAAATAATATTTTCAAGAGATTTGACTATTTCATCTATATTGTCAAACTTCTTGGCATAAAGTCATTAATAATTTCTCATTATTCCTTTAATACCTAATGAGTATATGGTGATGCCCTTTTTGATTCCTAATATTGATAATTTTCCTTCATCATTCTATCTAAATGTTTATCAATTTTATTGATATTTTAAAAAAATACCTGTTGTCTATATTGTTTATCTGTTTTATACTAATAGATTTCTGCTTTTTAAAATTATTTTCTTTTCTCTGTTTATTTTGTGCTTAATTTGCTAATTTGTCTAACTAGAGTAGAAGCTTAGGTCATTGCTTTCATATTTTTCTTTATTTCTAACATAGCATTTGAAGTTATACGTTTTCTGCAAATATTATAAATCCCAGGATATAATCTATTCTGGCGAATGTTTTATTTACTCCTGAAAAGAATGTATATTTTGCTACTGTTCAGAGGATATTCTATACATCTCAAGTAGACCAATTTGGTAGATGCTGTTATTTAAGGCTTCTGTCTCCTTACCAACTTTTTGTCTATGTATTCTACCAATTCCTGAAAGTGTAGTGTTAACACATGCTATCGCAATTGTGGATTTTTATGTCTCCTTACGGTTACATCACGTGTTTCAAAACTTTGTAATTTGTTGACTACATATCATGAATTTTTATGGCTTCTTGATGAACTGACCATTATATTATAAAATCTTCCTCTTTACCTTTGGTAATATTCCTTGTTTAGAAGTCTACTTTGTCTGATATTGATATTATAGGTCCTTCACAGTTCATATAATTAATCTTTGCCTAGTATATAAGTTTGCATTATTTTATTCAGTCTACACTATATCTTTATATTTAAAGTATATTATAGTTGATCTTGCCCTATTACTCAATCCCATAATCATTTCCAATTTAATTACAATAATTTAAAAATTCGCATTGAATGTTTTCAGTACTATCTTGGTATTTGTTTTCTAATCTGCTTTTATTATTTTTATCATTTTTTGTAATACAAGGTCTCACTCTGTCACCCAGGCTGGAGTGCAGTGTTATGATCATAGCTCACTGGAGCCTGAAACTCCTGAGTTTGAGTGATTCTCCTACCTCAACCTCCAGAGTGGCTGGGACTACAGATGTGTGCCACCATGGCTGGTTAATTTTTAAATGTTTTGTAGAGATGGGGTCTCGCTATGTTGTTCAGGCTGGTCTTGAGCTCCTGGACTCGAGTGATCCTCCTGCCTCAGCCTCCCAAAGTGCTGGGATTACAGACATGAGCCGCTGTGCACAGCCTCTAATCTGCTTTTGATCTCTTCTTGCTCATTTCTTTTTTTCATTCAGATTAACTTAGTGTGTTTTAGTAATATTTCTTTATATCTGTATAGGTGACTTATTAGCCAGATCAATTAGTTTACTTACTTATTTCAATGTAGTTGTCCAAGGTTTTGTAATATGCATCTCCAATTTATTAAAGTTTTCCTTCGAATAAAATGATACCTGTTCTGATACATAATTTAAAAAATTTTATATCCCCTCTTCCAGACTTTGTAAGATGTTCTCAGATATTTTGCTTCTACATATAATACAAATCCAACGAAATGTTGCTATTTTTGCATTATGCGGTCTATATTTCTTAAATATACTTGGGACAAAGTTTTATTCTTTATACTTACATATTTTATAATTATGTACATATATCTTTTTATTTACATATGTATTTAGCATTAATGAAACTCCTCATTCTTTGTTAAGATTCTAATTTCTCTTTGCAATCATTTTCTTTCTGTCTGAAAACTTCCTTTAATGTTTCTTGTAGTGTTAGTCTGCTGACTAAAAATTCCATCAGTGCTATGTTTCTTTGGAAAAGTTTTTGATTCATTTTAATTTTAATGGTACTTTTTTCTTTAAATATAATTCCAGTTAATATTTTTACAAAATTTTTAGTGTTGTAAATATATACTTACCTTGTCCTCTAGCTTGTATTGTTTCTGGAGAGAAGGCTGTGGTCAATCTTATTTTGTCCCCTATATATAATATCTATTTTTCCTCTGGTTGCTTTAAAAACTTCTGTTTACCAATGGGTTTTAGCAATTATATTACAATGTGCTTCTTTGTGGTTTCCCTGGTGTTTTTCCTACTTGGATTTTATTAATCTTCTTGGATTTATAAGTTTATAGTTTATAGAAAATTTGGAAACATTTTGACTTGTACTTATTGAAGAATTTTTTCTTCTCTTCTTCCTTCTGAACTTCTAATTAGACTACTTCAGATTGTCCCAGAGTCACTGAGTCTCTGTTCATTGTTTACTTTTTCAATATCTCTCTGAGCTTCAGTTAGATTGTTTCTATTGCAGCATTTTAAAATTTCCTAATCTTTTCTTTTGCAGTGTCTAATGTGATGTTAAGCACATCTGCTAAATTTTTGACTTCATATATTGCATTGTTTTTCATTTCTGGAAATTCCATTTGGTTCTTTCTTATATTTTCTTCCCTCATTGTGTTCATGTTTTCTATTAAATCTTTAAGCATATTTATAATGGGTGTTTTAAAGTCCTTGTCAGCTAATTCCAACATCTCTGTCATTTCTGGGTATGTTTCTATTTGCTGATTTTTCTCCTGGTTGTGGACGACATTTCTCTGCTTCTTTGAATGTCTAGTAATATTTTTCCCTAGTGGGTGAGCATTGTGATTGTATATTGTTGTGCATGTGGAGTTTTTGTCTTTTTAAAAAGTTTGTTGACTTTAACGTTTTTGGCTGAATGTTAATTTATTTGTATATCAATTTGTTCCTTTTGTGGCTTATTTTAAAGTCCTTTCATATCATGTGTAGAGCTGTTTGTACTATAGGTATAATTTATTATTATTGCTAAGATTACTACCAAGGACCATCTTGTGGCCCTTCTGGGGTTTTGACAGAATATCCTGGATGTTTTACAAAGTATTTTCAATTTGACTGTTTGGAACTCAGATTTCTCCCAGCACTATGTGAGTTCTAGGAACTGTTCAGCCTTCATAACCCCAGTAGTTCTTCTTCTCGCTTTACGGTATTTTATACAAATCATGTATAGCTTATTATTCAGCAAAAAAATCAAAGAGACGCCATCCCTTTTCACCAAATTCTTTTCATGCCCTCTTCTCCATTACTTTGCCCTTAAATTTTCAGCCACCTCCATCTCCCAATTCCGTACCTTAAATCTTCAATGCAGTGAGGCCCAGTGCTCTGCATAGAGTGCCACCTCTGTGTTATTTGTCACCAGGAAAGCATCTCTAGGCATAAAACTGGAGCAATTGTAGAGGTCATCCCATTTTTTCCTCTTGTCTTAGTGATCCACTGTTAAATTGTTTGTCCAATGACTAAAAACATTTTCTTAATATGTATTTCCAGTTTGCTAGTTGGCCACTGCTGTAGAAGAGTGGAAGCAAAAGTGTGAATATATTTTTAGGATAAAATTTTGGAATAATTATTATTATTATAATTTTCAATAGACAAATCCAAGTTCCAATCTTGAATTTACCCATATTAAGTATGTGTGCTTAGAAATTTTTTATTTAAAATATTTGACTCTCAGTTTCTTCATCTATAGATTAAAAACAAGAATATGAATGGTTGTAACTCTTTTATAGATGAGATAACAGTGCTGCTGAGAGGAATACATTAAACACCCTGGGAAAATGTGGTTTAAATTGCCTAGCCCAGTACCTGGTATACAACAGTAAGTGCCAGTGAATGTCTCTTTCTCCACCACAGAAAGTTAGATGTAATCTAGGATTAATACTTAGATGCGACAAATTACATCTATTTCCTCACTTTGGTGGATTTTAAGACAGCAGTTGAGAGCTTATCATACAAAGCGTAGTTTCCTACGATGCACAATGTGTATTCCTAACACTGGCAGGCTCCTTATACAGGAGAAACTGGTCAAACCTCCAACTCAGCCAGATCTTCCACTTTATTCAAGACAAGCTGTAGATCCCAATCTTGCAACATATTTTGTTTTTTATTTTTATGGAAGCATAATATAAATATAGAAGAGTTTATGTACAATTAGTAAACTGAAAATTAAAACAAAAGGGAAACAGTGAGTTACCAGAATGAAGTCAAGAAACAGAAAATTCTCAGTTCCATGGACGCCCCACATTCTTCCCTCCTACTCTGATACCTTCGGACAGCATAGAGTAGTCTCTTGGCAAATATACATTTTAATTGAAGAAGAATAAGAGAAAGAATGAGGAGGATGAAGAAAAGAAGCAAAGTAAGAAGAGGAAAAGAAGGAGGAGGAAGGAGAAGGAGGAAGGAGATGGAGGAGGAGGAGGAGGAGGAGGATGAAGGGGAGAAGGAGAAGGGGTGGGTGGGGCAGAAGACCATGTGAGGAAAACGAATCATACTTCTAGGCCTCAAGTTTTCCATGTCTAATTTGCTTATCATTCCCCAATAGAAACTTCTTGAGTTCTTACAATGGAGCCTGGGAATTTGAGGCAAGACCCAGGGCTCTGCAAATTTTTTTATGTTCTAGGTCTCTTCCAGACTAGAATTTTTTTAAGCAGACCATCAAGAATGGACCCTTAGCACATTCAGTGTTGATAGTATTTGGGATATTAATTTAGTTGGGCCTGTAAATATAAGGCATTTCTTGGAGCAAAATTAATCCTATGTGCAGTGCCTGGAGAAGATGATCAAATAAATGTGTGTGATTAAACGATTGTGCTCTTATTAATCCAAGCTGAGTAGCATGGTTTGGTGTCCACGTGCCAAAGTTGGATTGCAGAGCTGTGTTTTGGCCTCGAAGTCCAAAGCCTGCTAAAGAGTTTCCACAACTTGTGCCTTTCCTTTTGTGTTTCCCAAATTTTTCAACCTTAAATTATACTTCACTGACTTCTTTTACTTAACACACTGCTTTCATCTAGTTTGTGTTTTGTGCTAAGACACTGCCCAATCTTATGAGTGACATTTCTGTTACATTGCTCTAATCATGCCTCTCATAAGATGCATAGCCCTGGATTTTTGGTTTTGCTATTCAATCTTTAAGTCAGACAGTGAAAATCACTCATGTTTATTATGAAAACTAAAATGTCCAGTCTTCTACCATTTGTTTTACATGTTTTGATAAATAAACGGTAGTATCTTGTCAATATTTCCTCCTGGGATTTTAAATAAATATGGCTTGTTTTCAGAGCTAATCATGATTTTCATCAAACTTTTTTGAGTTTTCAAAAATAGTTTTAATTCAATTTCATACTTATCAAAGACAAAAAATTTATATTTTTTGAATCTTCCAATGTAAGACAGGATATTTAGCAGAATTTAACTCCCCCAGATATCATCTTTCTACTTTGTGATCTTTATTAATATAATGTAGGATGTTAACCTAAAAATATTCATTTTTCTTACATTACTAATTTTTCTTACATTAGATATCTGTTTTGCCAAGAATAATGCTTTGTATTTGCATCGCACAGCAGTGATATTCTATACAATGATTAACTCTTCTTACTCATTTATCCCTTAGCTGGGGTTTGTCTTCAGATAACTTTTTTTCAGGAAGAGACCTGGGTTCTGTAATTTTGAACTCCTGCATATCTGCAAATACCCTTTCAAATGAAAGCTTATCAGACTAGTGAGGACCAGGGGCCCCGGTGCCCACACAGGGCCCTGTGGCCAGGGCGCCCTCCTCCCCAGCAGAGAGGGCTGGCCAGCCCTGTTTCTCAGTAGGTCGTCTGTTTTCCTCTTCCTGCCTGAGTTGCCAAAGGTTCTTTTTCCCTCCCCTAAAAATCTTTAACACAAATGGTTGTTAGAGTGTGCTCAGGGCCTAGAATTAAAGTGCTCTCTTCAACTCGCATGCTCAACCTGTTGTCATTTTGGAAAACAGACATTGCTTTGGTTACCTGGATTGGTCCTGTGAGGACTGCTGACTACTGGTCAGCTCTCTGTCCTTCGTCCTGTAGGGCTCTCGTCTGCTCTAAGCATCAGTCTGTATTTGTCCTTTAAGCCTTCCCCGTGAAAGAGCCACACAGGCTGTTCCCACACCAGGCAATTCCCCAGGCTATGCCTGCGTCACACTCCCTCTCACGAGGACTCTGTGTGACGTGTCCCTTGCGCTGTGAGTCTAAGGATTTCACCCCTCTTCCTTTTTATCGCATCCTGTTATCTTAAAAAGGCCGATCTGCTCCCTCTCTCTAGAACACTTTGCTCGGATTCACAGAATCACTCTTCATTCAGCTTATTGAAAAGCTGAACATTTTTCTAAAATGTACCTGTTTATACTTCCCCAGTGTCCCCTGTTTTGCAATTTTAGGAACTGCATAGTTTTTGTAAGTCATCAATCTTTAAAGAGGGAGCAATCTGGCTCATTCAGCAACCAAGTTGTCTGGTTTGTGCATCCCTTTTGTTCACCCAGATGCTCTCAAAGTCCCCTCTTTGTCTCTAGCATCAAGGGTCCCAGCCAGCTCCAGGATGTCATGGGAACAGTCCTGTGAGAGCCTGGTCCCTTGTGATGGAGAGAATCTTCCCCAAGCCTCATGGCCTGCTTTTCTGAAACAATAGACGACAGAAGTAGCTCCATCCCTAGCACGCAGGCGTCAGAACCGCCTGGTCCGTAATCAGCCCGCACATTTTTATTTGCTATCCCTCCCACACGAAGCATGAAGCCATGCCTGGCCCTGCCTTCTCTTTGTGCTCTCCCCTGGCTGGCGGGGCGGGGCTGCCGGGCGGAGCCGTTCTCCTGGAGGGCAAGCGAGGCACCTGCGCGGCAGGACCCAGTCCGCCCAGTGCTGCCGCAGCGAGGCCGGGCGGCGTCTGAGACGAGTGTGGGAGCGGCAGTCTGCCCCAGGGCAGATGGTGCGCGTGCGCCTGCGGGGAGGTGAGACCCCGCTCGGCACCGTCACTCGGCGGCGTTAGCTTTCAGTATTGCCGGGAGATGTATTCTGGGCCCCTGTGCTCCTCCAACGTGGGAATATAAAATTGATCCAGCTCGCGATGCTGTCGACTCCCTCTGCCCCCGCGAACCTGACTTTCTCCCCTGGCCAAGCCTGCGACCCGTCTCCCCTGAGAAGCAGCGCGAGCTCAGCACCTGGACCCGGCCGACGTTCCCGCAGCGCCAGGTCGTGCCTCTTAGGCCCCTCCCCACCGGGCCCCGCTGCCGCGCTTCTCCCGCAGCCCACTGGTCTGTCTCCTTCTGCTCGCAGGGACCCTGCCCCGGCATTCTGGCCTCACTCACCTTGTCCCTCCGCAGCCCTTTCCGGGCGGGGTCAAGGACACCGACAACCTCCACTATCTGGGAGAGAATCACAGCCGCACGTGCGTGTCTCCAGCGCAGACACCCAGATCCACGCCTGGCCCGGGGAGCACCCACAGCTCATTTAAACCACATTTTTTTCTGCAATTTACTCTCCCTGTGACACCTGAGTTAGGAAGCGATTTTGATGATCTCGTTACACAGTGCGCGAGCAGGTCCCCGGTCACTGTACCTGGGCACACAGATGGTGACGATTTTCACCGTGCACGGAGCTCACGGTGTAGACACTCCTGGGCTTGCCCACCCTTCTCGACCCTAGTGCATCCTGTGTGTTTGGAGCCGAGTGACCTCTGAGCCCCAGCTCCTCTTCCCACGCCCCACTCCCGGCGGCTGGTTGGGCCTTGTCTTCCGCAGCTGGGCTGGGGTGACAGCGGCCACGCGCCGGTTCTCCCTGTGCATGGCACGCCGCGCGCCTGCAGCCTTCAGTTCGCTCTGGTCCCGTGGCCTTCAGGTGACAGCCAGCGCCTCAGCGTGCGAGCGCCTTCCGCCCGCAGGCACGAGGAGACGCCAGGATCTCCCTGCCTGCTTTCAAGTGCCGCCTGCTAAGCCGCGGCCACCGAGAACAGAGAACGTCTGCCTGCCTCGCTCACTCTGCTGCCTCCTCCGGAAATGTCGCTTTTCCTTTCTCTGTCTGGTGGCTTCTCCCTATTGGTCCCATCCCATTTTAGACACCTCTTCCACTGAGATCTCCCCCATCTTCTTCTGGCAGAATTGGTCATGCTATCCTGGTTCTCCAGGACATGAATTGATAGTCTATCTCCCACTTTTTGGGTAGATGTGTTCTCTTGTCCTGCACCCACTCCTGCAGGCAGAAGACATTTCTTGCGTTCTGACTTCTCGCTAGGCCCTGAGTGAGATGCAGGGAGTCTAAGTTTGCTCAGATGTGGTCCAGGCTTGGGGGAGCGTGCAGTCTGGCGGGAGGAGAGATGCCAACAGATGATGCCTGTGGGGTTCTCAGGTGCTCAGAGACAAAGGGGCCTGGTAACAAGCGTCTGGGGGATTCATGCCTTCGGGGCTCACAGGCCAACTCAGATGGCTGTGCCAGCCGTGCAGGGAGGAAGCAGGGGTGGGGGCAGAGCTGAGCAGGAATCGGCCTTGGGTGACGCCGACCTCAGTCCGGGCGTCTGACAGCAGGCCACATGAAAGATATGGACTAGAAATATCGACTAGAGAATTGTCCACAAATACTTGAGCTCTGAGAGTGAGTTAAATCACCCAGGATGAAGAAGGAAAGAGGGATGGGAACGCAATCCCTGAGAAAATTAACATTTATGGGACAAGAAGAGCAAACGAAAGCCGAGAGAGGAGACAGAAGACAGGCCACAGAGAAGGTGAACCGCAGACAGCGGCCGTGGCAGGGCCCAGACAACTGAGGTTTCAGGAAGGAAGGTCAGCACCGTCGCTGCCACGGACACGTGCGGCAGCCGGTGTCTGAAAGGATACCAGTACACACCTGGCAGGGAAGGACCCAGAGCGCAAGGCCCTGGAGAGAGAGGGCGAGACGGGCAGGCTGAACCCTGAGCACCCGCCTGCACAGGAGAGCCCGTGGGGAGGGCGGGGTGGAGCAGAGAGGCAGAGGGCCAGGGGTGGGCACAGCCATCTCTTTTGAGATGGGTGACTTGAGCATACTCACAGAATGAAGCAATGAAGACAGAGGTGAGAGAACACAAGAGAGAATGCAGGGGCAGGGAAAGGGCCTTCCTCTCTCTGGGTGAGGTCAGCTTCTTGAGGGCAGGTGGCCCAGTGCCTGGCACGCAGCGGCTGTATCTTCCGTGAGCAGTCCGTGAGTATTTCCTCACTTACTCTGCGCCAGTTGCCCAAGCAGGCAGGCGCAGCGGAGGGATGAGAGCGTGGCTGGCAGAGGCGTCGCTCTGTGAGGACCCTCGTGGCCCTGTGCTTCTCCCTGAGCGCAGGGCGAGCGAGGCCGGCAGCAGGAGCCCAGCGGCGGGGCCAGGGCGTCCCCCAGTCGGCTCCGCTTCAAGGAGCAGAACTGGAGACAGGAAAAAAGCCCTTGGGTCATTTGCAAGTCAAAGTTTAATTTGATGTGCACCCATTCACCTTTGGACATGGAGAGTGAAAGCATCGGTTTTATAATTCTCTGATTTTGCCTGACACATTTCAAATGTAAAAATGAATGCCTTTACTGATTTTTCTTCACCACAAAATAAGCCATAAAACACAAATAAATCAACGTTCCGAGCAGAGCTCCCTTGCAGCGGGAGATGTGCTGGCTGACAGGGCGCGTCAATCACAAGCCCCGCTGGGCTTCAGATATTTCTGAGCTTAAGCAGAACTTCCTGGCTGAGGGTCCCAGCGAACCGCCACCCTTCCTGGGCCATCAGTCCGCTGTGCAGCTCCGCTGGAGCTGCAGGGTTGTGAGGGGCAGCTCCGCCTGCCACGGGTTCTCCAGGCGCCTCTGGAGGAGTCATTTTTGGGCCAGAGCTGGGAGCCCTGTCGGAAGGGTCCTCCTAGCTTGGAGTCCCCGGCAGCAAGGGTGAGGGCAAGGGCGGCTGATTACTGCCACCTCCCGCCCCTCCCCCCTCAATTAAACCACTGCCTATCCTGGGCACGTCTGCAGTCAATGGGAGGTGCCAAGGCACTTCCTGTGGTGTAGAACAAGGGATTTAGTGTCAGGACTAGACCCTACCCAGTGTGAGCACCAGGGGACGCCTGGGGAGGGTACGGCCTCTATGCCTAGTACTGAGCCTGAGGTCACCACCTATGGCTCAGCCACACAGGGCAATGGCGGAAAACAAGAAACTGGGTGTGACCAGGGTCAAGGGCAGCTTGGAACCAGGCATAACCCACGTGGGTCTCCACCCTTCTAAGCTGGATGCTGTGGCTGACCTGAGGGAGGACCAGCTCCTTAGCCGCAGAGCTGCCCCGGAACCTGGCGCAGGCCCTGCAGAGGCTGAAAGAAGAGGCCCAACAAGACCTAAAGATGTGTTATATCTGTGTTGCCCCTGCCAGCCAGGTGAGCCCACGGGTTGGTGGCAGCATGCATGAGCCGCCACGCAGCTGCACACCCTACCCCTGTCACCAGAGCGTACAGATGTGGCTGCAACACAGCCCTGAGGCCAACACTGGCCAGGACTCACGCAGGGAGTGGAATCTGGGCAATGTGGTTCCCACTTAGCCGTGGGTCCCGGTTCTCCTTGTGTCTTTTCACCGCCACCCTCCTTTCCTACCTGGAATGGCAAGTGCTGTCATTGAAGCGGTGGGAACTGATGGGGGGCTGACCTCAGCCAGTCCACGTTGTCTGCGGCTTGAGACCCGACTCCACCTGGCCATGTGGTCGCTCTCCTGGGCAGCAGGGTCCAGGTTTTGCTTATGAACCACGGCCTTGCTGTTTTCCTGCTACCTGTAGCCCCCAGTCAGGAAATCAGAGGTACTCATGGGCCCAGGGATGGACAGGGTCGGGGCCCAAACAGGAGGAGGAACCACCTGAGTTCTTCAACACCTGCAGTCGGGGAGGCAGGCAGCCAGAGATCAGCGTGCAGGAAGCCGCCCACGCTGCCAGGCTGAAGGACGAAGGAAGGAGCCACATTGCTCTCAGGAAGCTCCTGCAGTGGGAAAAGCAGGCTTTGCTGAGAGCAGGCCACAGAGAGAGGAGGGGTGGCACCGCCGCAGCCCGAGGAAAGCAGGGGCAGAGCGTCCCTGAGCCTGGGCCTTGTGATCAGTCTGAGGGAAACCTCACTGTCCCCAACGTAAGGAAAGGTGGCCCGTGAATGCACCACAGTCACTCATTCAGCTACTATTTTCTCAAGCACCTACTATGTGCCAAGCACTGTGGTCCTTGTAGTCATCATCCTAAGCATGCTTGGCTGTTCTCACTGTGTCGCAGGTCCCCAAGACCACCCCAGGCCCAGTAACTTGCTTGAGGGGCTCACAGGACTCAGAAAACAGCTGTTATAATCAAGATTATGTTTTATCGCCACAAAAGGACAGGATACAGGTCAAAATCCACAAAGAACGAAGGCAAAATCCAGAAGGGACCCAGCACAAGTTCCCAGGTGTCCCCTCCCAGTGGAGTCTCTCAGGGACACACTTTATTCTCCTAGCAACAGTGTGTCAACCGTGTGAAGCGCTCCCAACGGGAGGCTCACATGAGCCCTGGCGCCCAGCTTGTGCTAGGGGTCAGTCGTGTAGGTGGGCAGCCCCCCGCATACCTGATGTTGGTTACTCAGCCCCCAGCTCCCGAGGTGGGACTGTGCAGCGTGGCCTGGCCCCAGGGGTTCAGGGGGTACAGCCACATCGCCAGCATCAGCTGCCTGCCAGACCTGCTCCCGCAGGCCCGGGCTGTGAGACTCACAGACGCTCTGGTCAGGCGGGCCTTGGAGCTCCCCTCCCAGGAGCCAGTCAGGGGCCCTGTCCCAGACAGGCCTCTCTGGGCACGTGCCGTGTGCGAGCGCCTGGTGCCTGCTGAGTCGAGCCCTCGCTACCCACGCAGCTATTCCCCTTCTCGCCCAGCCTTCACCGCGTCTCCCTGCGCTGCTCTGCCCCTGTCCGCCTGGACGTGGGCTTTGCACTGAGGCTCGTCACCAGACTCACTGAGTTATGAATGTCGAGGTGTGCGGTATCCTCCTGTTGAGACCCACCGGGGTAGGATGGGGCCCTGTACTTGTTCAGTCAGTCGACACTGACTAAGCGTGCACAGTGCACCGAGGACGCCAGGCACCTTGGTTACAGTAGTGCATGCAGAGAGCCCCAGTGGTAGCTTAGCAGAGGGTGCAGTTTGGTGGGGCAGGGCGTGGGGGAACGCCCCGTAATGGAGCAGGCGAGGCCGGGGCCATGTATCTACAAGCCAACACGCTCTGAGGATTGCTGGCACCACCAGGAGTCAAAGGAAACAAGGAAGGATCCTCCCCTGCGGCCTTCAGAGGGAGAACAGCCTTGAAACATTTTCATGCTGGACTTCTGGCCTCGAGAATGGCGAAAGGATAAGTTTCTATTGCTTTAAGCCACCAAGTTTGTGGTACCTGTTATGGCAGCCCCGGAAATGAACACAGAAAGCGTGGGTTCCAACAGAGGCAGGCATGGGACACCAGAGCTGGAACGCCTACGGTCCAGCCCAGAGACTAAAAACAAGCCCAGAGGAAGGACAACTTCTGAGAGGAAATTTTACACTGTGGATTCTGTAGGGAAAAGTGTACAGGGGAGAAACCCCAGGCCTAGGGAGGGGCACGGGTAAGATTTAGAGGTAGGAGTGTTAGGTAGGACGAGGGTATGCAGGTGAAGGGGCAGGCGATGGGGGGATGCGGTCAAGGGCCGAGAGTGGGGACCAATAAAAGCAGAGAAAAGAAACTGAAATAGCAAGAACTTGACTTTCCCCAACTGGGAGCATGCGCAGAAGCTAGGCGCTTATGACCAAAGGTAACCTTTCCCTCGTTAGCATAGCAAAACTCACATCCCCTAGCGCCAGGACAGCTCCGGAGCCAGCCCCACAAGCACA